>JAUCBJ010002567.1:0-32217 GCA_032718475.1 Nemertoderma westbladi
TAAAAAGTTTACTGCAATCACTTGAGAATAAATCCCACAACACCCCACCATAAAAACTAGTTGCATATAACTTTTGCACAACAGAGATATTGCTAGGTGTTGCAAACCCAAATTCATGTCTCAATCCTGATAACTTACCTATAAACGCCCCCCTCTTACTTAAAACACCTATAAACGCCCCCATCTTACTTAAAACACCTATAAACGCCCCCATCTTACTTAAAACACCTATAAACGCCCCCCTCTTACTTAAAACGTCCTGGTGTAAATCGCACTTATAATCTAAAATAACACCCAAATGCTTAGCTTGTTGAACCCAGGGAAGTAAAATCCCATTCACTTTTACACGTGCAGTAGGAGGCTGCCACGTCCTGCCGAAAGGTACACATTTCGTTTTACATTTACGTAAATCAATATTTGTACTCAAACGCAACTTAAATTCAATACAAAAATCAACACAAATATTTACCATAAACTGTAGACCAATGACAGACGGGCATAGTAAAATCACATCATCAGCATAAGCAATACATCCAAAATAGTGAGCCCCAATAACATAACCTACTTTAGAACACCTCAATCTTATAATTAAAATATTTAATACAATACAAAACAAGGTCGGTGAGATTACCGACCCTTGTCTCACCCCATTGGTCACTGAAAAATTGTGTGAATTTACATTGGACCATCGCACAAAACAAGTCTGATTTCTGTAAATGAAAAATAAACACCTCAAAAATAATAAATTAAAACCCTTTTTAATTAGTTCTAGAAACAGTTGTTTCCATTGCACCAGATCGAAAGCTTTTGTAAAGTCAATCAGGCAACTATACACAGGTGAACCATTCCTCATGTAATAATTAACTACCTCTGAAACTGTCCAAGTACACATACTTGTACTTGACTTTGCAGTGAAACCAAACTGTAAATCGTCTAAATTTAATTTACTTTCTTCAGATAGAATAATGACCCATTCAAAAACCTTTAAAATCAAAGAGGCAATAGCAATCGCACGATAATTGTCTACCAGAGAAATATCACCTAACTTATCTTTTACTAAGGGTACTAAGGCTACTGATAAAAGACATTTAGATAAGGAACCATGAATAAGAAAAGCATTAAATAACATACACAAATGTTTTTCAAGAACTTTACCACCAATTGCACCTGCATCAAAACTGTATGACACAACGGACTTATTCGACTTCAAATGCTGAAGTGCATCATGTATAATATCTGTGGTTATAGTACACCTTGTACCGTTATAATCACCACTGAGTAACTAACCCAGACCTAATTTCCTTATCAACATTATCAAAATCAGCAGTAGGCGCATCTTGATTGTATAGTACCTTATAAACCTCTGCAAATTCAGCCGCAATACTTTGTGGATCAGTTTCCCCATTTACACAATCACTAATCAAATTACAATGGGGTAGACGACTCGGAAATTTTTTTTCGAGTTTTCGTTGGTTTCATGTGAAAGAGCACGTGAAAAAACCCCAGAGAGCAATTTTACTTCAAAAAAATTAATATTTGCCGAGTTATAGCAATTTTAAAACGCAAAATTAGCAACATCAAAAAATCAGGCCGTTTCAGAAAACTGCACGAGTGACGTCAGCCATAACACAGCAACAGTTGTCAAGCGCAGTTGATTGGCTAATATAAAGTATAATATTGCAGTATCTAAAATAAATCAAATAATAAATGTAGCTATGTATTTATTTGGATGTGTATTTATGTTGTGTTAAGAATCGATTATAGGATAGCGGTATGGAGGCAAATTATTCATATCAAGTTAATTATTCTAGAATAATATTTATTTCGCCCATACCTGTACCGTATAGCTGTAGCTAGAAACAAATATAGCTAGCTAAATACTGCCAGGCGTTTCATTAATCTATTTTTTTATTGTTTTTACAGCGAACAATGCGGGATGGGTAGATTAGCACTAGATGGAAATTATTTAGATTTTTTGTCAGTTCACTGTAAAGTGTTACTGGTACTAGTGTTGCCTGTGTCACCATTATTCTCTGCCTTTCATAATAGCTGTTTTTGGTTTGACATCCAAAAATATCAAAATACCAAAAAATACCAAAACATAATGTTTTGGGCTATTGGTTTATGTTCTTGACATATTTTGGCTAGTTACATGTGAAACAAAATGTTTTAAAGAAAATGAAAACAAATGTTTGTGGTAGCTATTGTTTTCAATGGTATGTACTGTTTTAATATTGTAGCTAGTGTTTTTATAAAATACCACAAAATTTTATTTTTTGATGCCATTTCAGATGCCATTACACCAACGCATGTGGTAGAAGTAAAATGTCCAACATCAAAACATGCCATTCAAAAATCTTATCTTACACAATCGAATATCGTAAGCGCTAAATTCATGTAACAAATCCAACTTCAAATTCATCTTTGCAATAAACAATGGGCCTTGTTTAGCGTCGCAGATCCATCTTTTGAAATAAATGGCGAAGTGAAAATAGTTGAAGTATCATATGATTCCATATACATGCAAAGTTTACTGAAAAGTAGTCGTAGCTTCTGGAAGGAATATATATTTCCCAAAATTGTGAAAAAATAGATAATTAAAAAATGTAAATTATACAGTAGTTATAGTTCAACTAAATTCTGATTAATGGCAGCTGAAGATACTACGTCATCCATTACAGCTACATGGACTAACTATCAATGCTTTTTGGAATTCAATAATTTAACTTGTATAAAAATAATTGCGATCGAAAAAGTGCGAATCCACAATCCGTATCCGAATCCGTAATCTAAGTTTTGAAGCTTAATAAAACATCAATGAGCTACTGGATTTCTACCACCTGGCAGTTTTAGCTACAAAATATGTTTTATTTTTATAGCTAACAACTGTATAGTTTGGGAAAAATAATTATTATTCTGGAATAATTAACTTGTCATGAATCAATTTCCACATTAAGATATCAAATAATGTATTCTTAACACAACACAAAAACACACCAAATAAATATTAGCTACACAATTTATTTTAGTTACTAAGAGATTTATATTGTATAGTAACCAATGAACATTTACTGCTGCACTAGTGACGTCACTAGTGCAGTTTTCTAAAACGGCCTGATTTTTCGATGTTGCTAATTTTGCGTTTTAAAATCGCTATAACTCGGCCAATATTAATTTTTTTTAAGTAAAATTGCTCTCTGGGGTTTTTTCACATGCTCTTTCACATGAAACCAACGAAAACTCGAAAAAAATTTTCCGAGTCGTCTACCCCATTGCCCCGTAGTTTACGAATTGTCTGCGAAAATGTCTGCGTTTCCGGTTACTGAAGCACGTATTAAATTTTCCCGTTTCACACGATCAGCTGAATTCTTAATCCGACGTACAGCATATTTATATTGTGCCCGAGTAGACTGTTTCATGTGAAATAAATTACCTTGATTCCCATTGGGCCGGCCGGCAGCACACCACATTCCATACCAAAAAACAGTCTCTTGTTTATACGGCTTTACATACTGATTCCAACCCGGAATTTCCCTCCGCGTGTTTTCCCCTACCCATCCACCACTCTGCGGAAGTTCCTTAGATGCGGTTTCAATTGCATCTAAGATTTTCACAGACAAATTTTCTAAACACAATCTATGATCTAAATCATTACAAAATATATCGCTACAGTTAATACACGGATTCTCTAAATTAATACCCGATAAACCAGCATCCAATTTTCGCTGAAAATTTTCACGCTGAACTTCATTTGCTTTAGAAAAGTTAGACCTGATAGGATACACTGGATTCAACACATTACGATTTAGTGGCTCAATATAAAACTTAGCATATACAGGGGAATGCCCCGATAAGTTAGCACCTGTATGCACTGAATCAGCCTCAAAACAATTATCGTGTAAAGCAGTACTTAAAATAAAGTGGTCTATAGTAGAAGTAAAGGTTCTACTATCTACGCAGTGCATATATGTATAGTCAATCGGTACCGAATCCCATAACACATTTAAATAATGTGTATCAATAAATTCCCGTATATACCTTGTTTGTAGCGTTAAACGGGAAAAATCAACATTTAAATCACCACACCACAAAAAATTACAATCTGTGTATTTGCTAAATAATTCGGAAATATCCTGCAACAATAACAGCGTATCGTCGGACAGCGAACTATTTGACTGCGTATCAACCGGAAAATAGCTATTAATTAACACAATATTATTATTGGACCCATTACTACCCGGTAAGGATATTTTAATCCCTTGTATACGTTTATTATCACTGTCGATTTTTACCGGGGATATATACTTTGCAATCTCCCTTTTGTACAAAATACATAAGCCAGCACATTGCCTACCCACATGGTTAACGTTGTCTGCTGTGAAAAACGCTGGTAAATATAGAAAATTACATGTTGGAAAATACTGTTTGAGTTTATAACTGCAACTCTCTAAAATAAAAGTTTCTTGCAAGCAAACTATATCTGCACCCAATAATAAGGTATTAATGTAATCAACTTTATCTGGTGCTAATCCAGTCGAGTTATAAGACACAACAGTAATATCAGAAGCGGCTCCTAATAGTTAGTTATTTATATTGTGTTTTCTCCCAGTAGATTTTGTTTATAAACCTTTGAGAAGGACGACTTTGAGAAATTTTCGGGTTTAACGCAGCCCTTCAATGTTGTTCTAAAAAGGTTTTCCTAAATTTTAAAACAATTACGGAAAAATATCTTTTTTTATTAATTTTTTTGCATGTGTTTCGCCGAGATTTGGCTCATCAACTACACTAACCCGTTCAGGACACATATTAATCAAACTAACTACACCAAAAACCAGCTAAACACACACACATACATATAAACAAAATGCATTCCAGATCAAATACGTACGTTTGGTGTAATCATTTCCTTAGCAACACTAAATATTTTTAACTGATTTTACTCTTGCTAATTTTGGCCTAAGAATTTTCTTATCTCTCTCAACACCAACCATACGTGTGTCTGGTGGTTTACCGATAAAAAATTTATATACATAAAATTATATTTTCTCATAAATATATATAAACCACTCAGTCACTTAAAAATCGCTACTATTTTCTGAAAATTTTCGGGTTTAACGCAACCTTTCAATGTTATGCAATGCAATGTTATGCAATGCATATATTTTTTCAAATATATATATATATATATATTTGACAGACCAATATCAAGCAAGTAAAATTAATTGGAAACAGAGAAACAACATGTTCCTATCTGTTCAACCGTAAGTAGTCATCATTTTATTTAAACAGGGACACAAAGCGCAACCCTGTTTAAATACTGTAAGTAAAATTATCACATTGGTTACATTTTTGAATTATGTGTTTCGCCGGGATTTGGCTCATCAGCTACACTAACCCGTGCAGTTTTTTTTGCGTATATATGCGCTCACTGCTATACACGCTCACTGTTATATACACGCTCACTGTTATATATACGCTCACTGTTATATATACGCTCACTGTTATATACACGCTCACTGTTATATACACGCTCACTGTTATATACACGCTCACTGTTATATATACGCTCACTGTTATATACACGCTCACTGTTATATATACGCCACTGTTATATACACGCTCACTGTTATATATACGCTCACTGTTATATACACGCTCACTGTTATATATACGCTCACTGTTATATACACGCTCACTGTTATATACACGCTCACTGTTATATATACGCTCACTGTTATATACACGCTCACTGTTATATATACGCTCACTGTTATATACACGCTCACTGTTATATATACGCTCACTGTTATATACACGCTCACTGTTATATATATGCTCACTGTTATATACACGCTCACTGTTATATATACGCTCACTGTTATATACACGCTCACTGTTATATACACGCTCACTGTTATATATACGCTCACTGTTATATACACGCTCACTGTTATATACACGCTCACTGTTATATATACGCCACTGTTATATACACGCTCACTGTTATATATACGCTCACTGTTATATACACGCTCACTGTTATATATACGCTCACTGTTATATACACGGTCACTGCTATATATAGGCTCACTGTTATATATACGCTCACTGTTATATATACGCTCACTGTTATATACACGCTCACTTGTTATATATACGCTCACTGTTATATATACGCTCATTGTTATATACACGCTCACTGTTATATACACGCTCACTGTTATATATACGCTCACTGTTATATACACGCTCACTGTTATATACACGCTCACTGTTATATATACGCTCACTGTTATATATACGCCACTGTTATATACACGCTCACTGTTATATATAAGCTCACTGTTATATACACGATCACTGCTATATATAGGCTCACTGTTATATACACGATCACTGCTATATATAAGCTCACTGTTATATACACGATCACTGCTATATATAGGCTCACTGTTATATACACGCTCACTGTTATATATACGCTCACTGTTATATACACGCTCACTGTTATATATAAGCTCACTGTTATATACACGATCACTGCTATATATAGGCTCACTGTTATATACACGATCACTGCTATATATAAGCTCACTGTTATATACACGATCACTGCTATATATAGGCTCACTGTTATATACACGCTCACTGTTATATATACGCTCACTGTTATATACACGCTCACTGTTATATATACGCTCACTGTTATATACACGATCACTGCTATATATAGGCTCACTGTTATATACACGCTCACTGTTATATATACGCTCACTGTTATATATACGCTCACTGTTGTATATACGCTCACTGTTATATACACGCTCACTGTTGTATATACGCTCACTGTTATATACACGCTCACTGTTATATATACGCTCACTGTTATATATACGCTCACTGTTATATATACGCTCACTGTTATATACACGCTCACTGTTATATATACGCTCACTGTTGTATATACGCTCACTGTTATATATACGCTCACTGTTATATATACGCTCACTGTTATATATACGCTCACTGTTATATATACGCTCACTGTTATATACACGCTCACTGTTATATATACGCTCACTGTTGTATATACGCTCACTGTTATATATACGCTCACTGTTATATATACGCTCACTGTTATATATACGCTCACTGTTATATATACGCTTACTGTTATATATACGCTCACTGTTATATATACGCTCACTGTTATATATACGCTCACTGTTATATATACGCTCACTGTTATATATACGCTCACTGTTATATACACGCTCACTGTTATATACACGCTCACTGTTATATACATGATCACTGTTATATACACGCTCACTGTTATATACACGCTCACTGTTATATACACGCTCACTGTTATATATACGCTCACTGTTATATATATGCTCACTGTTATATATACGCTCACTGTTATATATACGCTCACTGTTATATATACGCTCACTGTTATATATACGCTTACTGTTATATATACGCTCACTGTTATATATACGCTCACTGTTGTATATACGCTCACTGTTATATACACGCTCACTGTTATATATACGCTCACTTGTTATATACACGCTCACTGTTATATATACTCTTACTGTTATATATACACTCACTGTTATATATACGCTCACTGTAGTATATACGCTCACTGTTATATACACGCTATATAATACAAAAAAGAAGTAGAGGATAACAAAATTCATAATGAAACTGACCAGCATGGATATGGCAAATCTCGCAATGTCGATATTTCTGAAAGATTTGTTGTAATAGACAGCCTAAGTGATGATGATATTATAAACAATCATGCCTATCAGGTTGAAGGGGAACATGGAACTGTGGATGATTCATTGAAAACAGGAATCTGGGAAAAACGATTTAGAAAGCGTAAAAGCAGGATGGATCATACTGATGCGCTCTCATACCCAAATCCAGATAACCATTCAACATGTAAATCACATTTCTTGAGAAACAGATTTGATGTATTGTCATCAACGGTTTGTGACCAATTAGATTCTGAACACAACCCTCTTATAGATAGAAGAGATGAAGGAAAACAGATAAACTCAAATGAACACAGTGTCAAGGAGACAATCACATATAACAAGTTGTACACGGGACCCGCTTATAAAGGTATACCCAAACCTGAAGTTGCACCGAAATCGAGTAGAGATTTGCCCGAGCAAGTGGGCAGGTTACCAGATTACAAGATAAATACACTTGACCATCCAGGGGGTCCTAATCCACAAGACATCAAACGGCTGCAAGATGACCATTATGGGACGAATTATATAAGCTCAAATGTGTTTGGACGCCAAAGAATGCTGAAAGGTGCAGATACGTAAGCCACATCAACTATATATATCACCGGAATAAAGAGAGATAACTATGAGATTGACCTGTCTGATTACCTATACGATAGAGGCATTAGTGTGGATAATATAACTGCACGTTCATACAACAACTCCAAGTCAATGAGAGCCACCATCAACACAGATGATTTAGATGTGGTGTTAAATGGGGACTTTTGGCCATATGGAATCCACTGCAGAGAGTGGATAAATTATACTTCAAGAAATCCGCGTTACAGATGCAACTATAAAGATACCGTTTCGACCAGAAGAACTTACGGGCAGTATGTTTAGTAGAAAGACAAGGAAGATCAAGACCAATAAAGTAAACCGAACTTATGAGCGTAAACAAAAACAGGGTGTCAAACACGAACAAACTAACAAAGGGGAAATAAGAGTTGGTACATACAACTGTTTTGGATTTAACAGTAGTGAACACTATATAGATGAGCTATTGCAGGAAATCGACGTTCTTGGGATACAAGAGCATTGGCTCAATGAAATGGAATGTAAGACACTCCTCACTAAACATAATGAGAAATTCTATTGTGAATATTCTGTAAGTCCCTTGATGGACAATCAGGGCAATTCAAGAGGAATAGGTGGCACTGCTATATTCATTAGAAGGAGCATATGTTCAGAGGTGTGTGCAATAGCTGGTGAAGTTTCATTCTGTGGAGCAACTGTAACCATGGCTGGAAGTGCTGAAGATTATCTCTTTATTTCCGGATATGCCCCAGATGTCAGCAAAAAGAAGGTTGAATATCAAACTTTTCTTGGCAACATAGCATCTGTGATGGAGGAAAACAGCAATTACACCCCGATTTTACTAATAGATGCGAATGCAGACCTCGGGCCACTACAGGGTAATCGGTACTGCAGATCAACTCCAACAGCTCGGGGCATCGACCTCAACAATTTTCTTTTAGCAAACGGTATGACAGCTTTGGATACATTGACACAATGTAAAGGTCCATATTTCACATTCTATCGTGCGGAGACTGGAGTGTCTTATATCGACCATATTATTGCTCCCATTGAATTGCAAGATAAACTGATCAAGGGCGAAATATATGAGATGGATGATGCTAATAACTTTGCAGATCACACCCCAGTAACAATACTCTTATGTATCAATTCCCAACATGCCAGAGAAACAGAAAATAGCAATCACATCATAAAATCGGAGATAGAATTTCGAAAGTGTGAAAGAACTCGAGCCCCTAATTGGAAAGGTGCATCTAAGAAACAAGTGGAATCATACTCAGTTAAATTAAACGCCCAGCTAGCCGATCTGCAACAAACACTCAGTCCAAATGAATTGGAGTGGACTGAAGAGGAATTAAACAGTTACAGCAATAGAGTGCAGAAGATTATATTACAATCTGCTCAAGAAGAAATACCCACCCGACCTCTGCGAAACGGAGGGAGTCGTACTAGATCTTCGAGACTGAGACACCATATTAGAAAAGTTTCAGAGCATCTGGATACAATCAAGAAATTAAAACATCAGACTGATCACAACAAAGTAAAAACACAGAAAAATTCCGAGGCCCTAAAAGAAGCCAAAAAGATTTTAAGAAGACTTACAAATAGAAATAATAAAGACTCGGTGAGAAAGGCAATTCTGAAAGCGGCTAGTAGCTACAGATACAGACCACAACATTTCTGGAAGCATTTTAACCGTAAAAGGAGGGGGAAGAATCCTATACCCGCGGTAGCACGGGAAGAAATAATAAAGCGCTTCAGTAATAGTTCAAAAACCTCAAAGGGACAAACAAATATTCAGGAGAAACTTATTGGCTCGTGTAAAAAAACTACAGCTCCAACAATATCCAAGAATGTAATAAAAATGGTGATCGGAAAGCTGGGAACGGGGAAGGCCCCCGACATTATGTCTCTGACAGCCGAGCATCTCATTTATTCGACAGGAAATGACGCCATCTGTACCGCACTTGCACAAATAATCAACTCTTGTTTCAATTTGGGAAAAGTACCTAACAGCTTTGGAGATACAATAATTACACATCTCTACAAAGGGAATAGTCGTGACCCAAAACTGGGAAAGTCATATCGCCCAATTTCAAATTTATCTATGTTTGCCAAAGTTTTTGAGGGAGTAATTCTTCACAATTTCCTAGGTACAGAATCGAAATACGTTAGTCAGTATCAACTTGGTTATAAAAAGAAAATTGGAGCTGATTTGATTCTCTCAGCTATGATGGAGATAATAGAACGCCATAGGCAGGATTGCACACCCATTTACATTTGTCAATTGGATATTGTTTCTGCATTCGACATGGTGGATTATGAGATACTTTTTGAGAGGATTAACTCTATTTTAAACCCACATATAACACTGGCCCTCTACAGTTATTACATGCATACAATGATATATTTGAAATTTGATGACTCCATATCCAATATTGGTTTACCAATGTACATTGGAGTGAAGCAAGGTTCTTTGTTGTCACCGGCATTATTTAATATATATACAACAAATATATTCACTAGTCTTGAAAAATCAAAATTGGGGTGCAAAATTCTCAATTTATGGATTGGTTGTCTTAATTATGCCGACGATATTATCCTAATGTCAACGTGTCCCATGGAATTAGAACAAATGGCCGATATAGTTGCAATGGAGACTAGGGAGATTAAATTGTCTCTAGAACCAGCAAAGACGCATTGGATCTGCTGCGGGGCCACACATAGCAGCAATATTCCAACATTTCTTGATATTTGTGGCACGCTTGTACCGATGAATACAAATCTAACATTCCTGGGTGTCACTTTTAACAGAAGAATTAAAGACGGGATACAGAGGTGTACACAGGCACTTACTGGAATTGCACGGATGTTTTGGAAGAACAACTGGACTATTGAGATGTTAGACATAGAAACACTTAGTATCTTATGGAAAGCGATTGCTCTTCCCGCTTTTTTATACCGATGTAAACATTTACTGGGATCACTCACCAATGTAGAGGCGGACAAACTCAACGCTTTTTATAGAGGAAAGCTTAGATCGGTGCTTGGTCTTGGTAGTTATATAAACAACCCGGTGCTGCTGTCCTCGCTCAATGTGCAGGATTTGATAACAACAATGTGTGTAGCGAATCTTTCCACCATATTAAGAATAGCCGATTGTCCGAACTATCCAATACACTACACATTGGTATCTTGTTCATTCCTCTCGAAGGTGGTCAATGGAGTTCGATATCCGGGACTCTGCAGTGCATATGAAAAAGCAACGAAACTTGGACCTCTCCCCGAATTAAAGAGTTTGGTCACATCACAATACAGCAAACGGCAGATATTGGAGAGGATTAGGCCTGGGGAGGTCAGCGTATCAGATATATACAAAGTAGAGTTTATTAAGAAAACTCTCTCACAAATGACGTTGTCCCGAAAACGCCGTATCGAAAAACTGAAAGAGTTCTTCAACGCATTACATGTTGCATCAATCTACGGGAATACTTAATACACGTATGTAGTCTGGTCGGGTCTTCCTTGTCGATTTCAGAGACCGATGAGCAGCTTGCTGATGAGTCATAACTGACTACCGTAAATATCTTTATTTGGAATTTTTGAATCCACATCCTATTACATGTAGCGGGTTATATAGGCTATATTCGATGCAATCGTGGCCATTTTAATCTTAACTTAAATTTGTTAATGCACGAAACGAGTCAGCAGCATACCTTGTACTTCACTATTGTGGATCTACGTATCCTTTATTTTAATTAAATAATTAATGTATGAAATATATTTTAATTCATAATCTAGAACTACGTGTGAATGTGTTATTTTTAGTAATTGACTTATATTACATAACTGAAATTTCGTGACCGGGTTGTGTTTATAAATATGTAATATTTAGACATTTCAATTCCCTGTAATGCGGTTTACGAATTTTATTATTTTATTACGAATTTATTGTTGATCAAATAAATGCCAGATAGTCTGGCGCTGCGCGCATTGCGCGATAAACTATATACACGCTCACTGTTATATATACGCTCACTGTTATATATACGCTCACTGTTGTATATACGCTCACTGTTATATACACGCTCACTGTTGTATATACGCTCACTGTTATATACACGCTCACTGTTATATATGCGCTCACTGTTATATATACGCTCACTGTTATATATACGCTCACTGTTATATACACGCTCACTGTTATATATATGCTCACTGTTGTATATACGCTCACTGTTATATATACGCTCACTGTTATATATACGCTCACTGTTATATATACGCTCACTGTTATATATACGCTCACTGTTATATACACGCTCACTGTTATATATACGCTCACTGTTGTATATACGCTCACTGTTATATATACGATCACTGTTATATATACGCTCACTGTTATATATACGCTCACTGTTATATATACGCTCACTGTTATATATACGCTCACTGTTATATACACGCTCACTGTTATATATACGCTCACTGTTGTATATACGCTCACTGTTATATATACGCTCACTGTTATATATACGCTCACTGTTATATATACGCTCACTGTTATATATACGCTTACTGTTATATATACGCTCACTGTTATATATACGCTCACTGTTATATATACGCTCACTGTTATATATACGCTCACTGTTATATATACGCTCACTGTTATATACACGCTCACTGTTATATACACGCTCACTGTTATATACATGATCACTGTTATATACACGCTCACTGTTATATACACGCTCACTGTTATATATACGCTCACTGTTATATATATGCTCACTGTTATATATACGCTCACTGTTATATATACGCTCACTGTTATATATACGCTCACTGTTATATATACGCTTACTGTTATATATACGCTCACTGTTATATATACGCTCACTGTTGTATATACGCTCACTGTTATATACACGCTCACTGTTATATATACGCTCACTTGTTATATACACGCTCACTGTTATATATACGCTTACTGTTATATACACGCTCACTGTTATATATATATGCTCACTGTTGTATATACGCTCACTGTTATATATACGCTCACTGTTATATATACGCTCACTGTTATATATACGCTCACTGTTATATATACGCTCACTGTTATATACACGCTCACTGTTATATATACGCTCACTGTTGTATATACGCTCACTGTTATATATACGATCACTGTTATATATACGCTCACTGTTATATATACGCTCACTGTTATATATACGCTCACTGTTATATACACGCTCACTGTTATATATACGCTCACTGTTGTATATACGCTCACTGTTATATATACGCTCACTGATGTATATACGCTCACTGTTATATACACGCTCACTGTTATATATACGCTCACTTGTTATATACACGCTCACTGTTATATATACGCTTACTGTTATATATACACTCACTGTTATATATACGCTCACTGTAGTATATACGCTCACTGTTATATACACGCTCACTGTTATATATACGCTCACTTGTTATATACACGCTCACTGTTATATATACGCTCACTGTTATATATACGCTCACTGTTATATACACGCTCACTGTTATATATACGCTCACTGTTATATATACGCTCACTGTTGTATATACGCTCACTGTTATATACACGCTCACTGTTGTATATACGCTCACTGTTATATACACGCTCACTGTTATATATGCGCTCACTGTTATATATACGCTCACTGTTATATATACGCTCACTGTTATATACACGCTCACTGTTATATATATGCTCACTGTTGTATATACGCTCACTGTTATATATACGCTCACTGTTATATATACGCTCACTGTTATATATACGCTCACTGTTATATATACGCTCACTGTTATATACACGCTCACTGTTATATATACGCTCACTGTTGTATATACGCTCACTGTTATATATACGATCACTGTTATATATACGCTCACTGTTATATATACGCTCACTGTTATATATACGCTCACTGTTATATATACGCTCACTGTTATATACACGCTCACTGTTATATATACGCTCACTGTTGTATATACGCTCACTGTTATATATACGCTCACTGTTATATATACGCTCACTGTTATATATACGCTCACTGTTATATATACGCTTACTGTTATATATACGCTCACTGTTATATATACGCTCACTGTTATATATACGCTCACTGTTATATATACGCTCACTGTTATATATACGCTCACTGTTATATACACGCTCACTGTTATATACACGCTCACTGTTATATACATGATCACTGTTATATACACGCTCACTGTTATATATACGCTCACTGTTGTATATACGCTCACTGTTATATATACGCTCACTGTTATATATACGCTCACTGTTATATATACGCTCACTGTTATATATACGCTTACTGTTATATATACGCTCACTGTTATATATACGCTCACTGTTATATATACGCTCACTGTTATATATACGCTCACTGTTGTATATACGCTCACTGTTGTATATACGCTCACTGTTATATACACGCTCACTGTTATATTTACGCTCACTGTTATATACATGATCACTGTTATATACACGCTCACTGTTATATATACGCTCACTGTTATATATACGCTCACTGTTATATATACGCTCACTGTTATATATACGCTCACTGTTATATATACGCTCACTGTTATATATACACCACTGTTATATACACGCTCGCTGGTCAGTTTCTAAGACGCCGAAACGAGATTGGCCCAAGTTTGGGGTGCTGCTTCCGATTGCATCGCATATTCAGACTTTCAGGTTTTATTAACTTTCAGAACAGCTGCGACTACATTGGACTAGAAATGGAGCGAGCCGAGAGAGAAGGAGTTCACTTTGCGGCTAAGTTAGTCCGCGGGGCCTATATGGCGCAGGAGAGACGGCGCGCTAAGGAGTTCGACTATGCCGATCCCATTCATGATACATACGAAGACACCACGGATAATTATTTCAAGGTTGTTTGTTTACTGGTTGTCATTGGTTATTATTCATTAAACTCAATAGTTTTGTAAATTATAATGTGACAAATAGATGGGTGAGTTAGATACAAGGTAGGCTGCAATAGAACAGTTTATTTTATACTTTATTTTATACTTTAGATGTGTCGGTTTTGGAATCAACGTTTGCTTGATAATATATCGTAAAGTTAAGATGATAAACCAGAATACGATAAGTTATCACTAAATATTTAATGGATAAAGATTTAAATATAGTATATAAATAAGACATCTAACAAGTAATTAATATTAATTGAGGGAACAGATTTTACATTTTCAGAAACTAAAACTGAGATTCGTACATTTTTATTGACTCATATGTTTTAAAACCTGGTTGGTATACTGGACGATACCATACTGGAATTCATATTGCCAATTCCATACAAATTTGTTCCGACCAATCATGTCTGTTGCTGGAATTCTACCAGGTAATTATCAAATTTCACTAATATTATTAAGAAGCTCTTAGCTTCTTTCATGTCTCAATTTTTCTGCAGATTTTAGACATGGAGAAGAAAAAAAGTGTTCTGGAATTTAGCTCCCTGATTGGCTAGAGCTACAATAACATGTTTAGGCATACTATAAATACTACAATAATATAATATAATGGGAAGAGCTATTCAGCTGATGGGATAATACATTACAAACGTGTGTAGGCCTAGTATACTACAATAATATATTATTAGTTGACACACTGGGAAGAGCTATTTAGCTGGTGGGATAATACATTACAAACTTGTGTAGGCCTAGTATACTACAATAATATATTATTAGTTGACACACTGGGAAGAGCTATTCAGCTGGTGGTATAATAAATTACAAACTTGTGTTGGCCTAGTATACTACAATAATATACTATTGGTTGGCACACTGGGAAGAGCTATTCAGCTGGTGGTATAATACATTACAAACTTGTGTAAGCCTAGTATACTACAATAATATATTATTAGTTGACACACTGGGAAGAGCTATTCAGCTGGTGGGATAATGCATTACAAACTTGTGTAAGCCTAGTATACTACAATAATATACTATTAGTTGGCACACTGGGAAGAGCTATTCAGCTGGTGGGATAATACATTACAAACTTGTGTAAGCTTAGTATACTACAATAATATACTATTAGTTGACACACTGGGAAGAGCTATTCAGCTGGTGGGATAATGCATTACAAACTTGTGTAAGCCTAGTATACTACAATAATATATTATTAGTTGACACACTGGGAAGAGCTATTCAGCTGGTGGGATAATGCATTACAAACTTGTGTAGGCCTAGTATACTACAATAATATAATATTAGTTGACACACTGGGAAGAGCTATTCAGCTGGTGGGATAATGCATTACAAACTTGTGTAGGCCTAGTATACTACAATAATATATTATTAGTTGACACACTGGGAAGAGCTATTCAGCTGGTGGGATAATGCATTACAAACTTGTGTAGGCCTAGTATACTACAATAATATATTATTAGTTGACACACTGGGAAGAGCTATTCAGCTGGTGGGATAATGCATTACAAACTTGTGTAGGCCTAGTATACTGCAATAATATACTATTAGTTGACACACTGGGAAGAGCTATTCAGCTGGTGGGATAATGCATTACAAACTTGTGTAGGCCTAGTATACTACAATAATATATTATTAGTTGACACACTGGGAAGAGCTATTCAGCTGGTGGGATCATGCATTACAAACTTGTGTAGGCCTTGTATACTACAATAATATATTATTAGTTGACACACTGGGAAGAGCTATTCAGCTGGTGGGATAATGCATTACAAACTTGTGTAGGCCTAGTATACTACAATAATATATTATTAGTTGACACACTGGGAAGAGCTATTCAGCTGGTGGGATAATGCATTACAAACTTGTGTAGGCCTAGTATACTACAATAATATATTATTAGTTGACACACTGGGAAGAGCTATTCAGCTGGTGGGATAATGCATTACAAACTTGTGTAGGCCTAGTGTACTACAATAATATACTATTAGTTGACACACTGGGAAGAGCTATTCAGCTGGTGGGATAATGCATTACAAACTTGTGTAGGCCTAGTATACTACAATAATATATTATTAGTTGACACACTGGGAAGAGCTATTCAGCTGGTGGGATAATGCATTACAAACTTGTGTAGGCCTAGTATACTACAATAATATATTATTAGTTGACACACTGGGAAGAGCTATTCAGCTGGTGGGATAATACATTACAAACTTGTGTAGGCCTAGTATACTGCAATAATATATTATTAGTTGACACACTGGGAAGAGCTATTCAGCTGGTGGGATAATGCATTACAAACTTGTGTAGGCCTAGTATACTACAATAATATATTATTAGTTGACACACTGGGAAGAGCTATTCAGCTGGTGGGATAATACATTACAAACTTGTGTAAGCCTAGTATACTGCAATAATATACTATTATTTCGCTATTATTTTTTTCGAAACTTTTGTCCACATCCTGAGGTTGAGCCGCGTCGATTGATATAACTTTCATTGACGGACGAGTTATAGTTTCGGAGGAGTTCACCCGATATACATACCGGTACATAGATAGATAGATAGTGAATACTTTTACAGTAAGACGTCCTAACGGTCTTCTAATAATCTAGTAAAGTTCAATAATTATGTCCGCCCCTTCTGTTCATTAACTCTTAGAGAACATAGTAGGCCTACCTACGTCATTTATGTGATATACATTATTGACGTATATACATTATTGACGTATATACATTATTTTGAGTGTAACTTGAACGAAGACGTGGACAGTTGAACAGTCGTCTGAAGCGAGAGAGCTTCTTTCGCTGTGCGCAGCACCGCCATCTATTCAAATATATTCGGTTTCCATGTTAAATGATCGGGAGGTAATTTGTCTGGATTGTAATAAACTTAGGGCCCACCCCTACTCATCAAACTTTTGTGTAATATTAATTAATTAATATCTTAACGTATTCTGGTTATATTTAGAATTATTCTACTCTTAACTCTTAAAACTCTTAACTTTATTTTTCAAGCAAGTATCCATTCCAAAACGACACCAATACCACCCAATCAAAACCAAAGACGTTAACCATAATATACAGTAAGCAAGTTGTGTTAGTTAGCGCGGGAAATTCAAATCATCTTCCGGACGAGTTGTGTATGTTAGTATCAATCCTGCAATCACAGCTTACTCTATTAAAATAGAGCCAGAGAGCTGTAGAGTACGGTACGCTATAGTATCAATTTATTATATTAAATGTCACAACTATGTCACAATTTAGTCAACTAGTTGTTAATTTGTTCTTGGTCGTTGGGTTGTTACTCTCTGATCTGATCTGATCTGATCTGACTGACTGACTGACGTAGCGGTACCGCGGTACCCCATTGTTCCACGCCGTGGGCCGTCCATTGTTGCGGCGTCGGTGTCAAGTTACGATAGTTGTTACCGGTACTTGTTAAAAACGATTCTATCGTGATGAGCTGCTAAGTGCTAACGCAATGCGGCCTTAGCTTACCGGTACCTTACTGTCACTACAGTACTACGTGTACGGCAGTACGGTACCGGTAATGATTAAAAGCCGTTATTAATTTTCATGTGGTACTTACCGGTAGTTAATAGGAGTTGACTGGTTCTTTTTTAATAATAATAATTTATAACCGCCATAGACTCTTACTATTTCCCATGGTCCCACTTCACCCCCCCCCCCCCCCCCGGCCCCTGTACGAACGGTTCTCCAGTTTAAACAACAATGTCCGACGGATTGTGTTGGTTCCACCACCTACCCGAGGAGCTGGTGATCACAATCTTTACCTACCTGGACCACGCGACCCTCATCGCCATCCGTAGGGTCTGTCGCTACTGGAACAGACTCGCTAAGATCCCGTTGCTATGGCGACACGTAGACTTGCGTAGCGCCTCGGACCGGGTCACCTTGACTACGTTGTGGCGACTAGTAAACCATATCATCCCGTTGCGATTACTCAGCAGTCTCTGTCTCGCTAAGAGATCCACCCGCACGCGATTCAGACTGTTTTCCGTGGCGCTTATAAGTAAAATAGCTGCTAGTTGCCCGAATCTTGAGAGGATTGTCCTGGAGAACTGCGACTTAGGCGAAGTAAACTCCTACCACTTCCCCCCTTCCTGTGTAGATTTGTCGCTGATTCGCTGCGAGATACCCTGCGACTGGTTCGGAAATCTGCAACCGGTTTTTATCACCGGTTTCCAGCCTCACCTTCACTCGCTCGACCTCAGTAGGTCGACAAGAGTCGATGCCAAAATCCTCCGGGCTATCCGAACCGCCTTCCCCAATCTAATTAAACTGCATCTCAGCGGATGTTTCCGTTTGAGTTTCTCCTCGGTGATGTCGGAGGTCTCCCAGATTGATTCTCTCAAGGACTTATCGGTGGCGCGGATTGGCTGCATATCGGACGAGTGTTTGTACCGCTGGCGGGATCGTTTGCGACGGTTCGCTCGACTGGATTTATCGCTCACGGTTGACTCCGCGTCGCTTGCTCGCTACTCCGTTCTCGGGATCAGTTACGTGGCGACGGGGAACGCGGAACTCGAGATGTTCCGATTCTCGTGGCCCACGGCCCGTCTCGAGGACGACGAGGTCGGCCCAGTGGTCGAGGAGTTGTCGGGGATGGAGCGACTCCGTCGCGTCGTTGTATCCGATCTCGGTATCGGGAGGGCCGTAGAGACTGAGATTCGACGTCGGTTGAGTCCCGTAGTCGTCCGGTTCGATAGCGCCACAGAGGTCGCCACTAACTGGGGAGGGAGGTAGAGCGAGGGGGGCTGGGGTCAGTTTATAGTGGCACGTTATTCTAACCAAAACAATAAACGAACTCAATAGAACAGGTTCAACTTTTATTTATCAGCTGTTATGTCGATTTCCCCTTTGAGAGGGATGTATTTTTATTGTGACGAGATTGCCCCGTGAGTACCTCCATCATCAGCTCTTTGGATTTTATTTGTGATAATCAAGGCCAAATGGCTCTTACACACTACATGCGCCACTTTTTATATGGAAAGAATACAGCGTTATTTTACTTGGCTGTCTTGGGTTACTTAATGGCTTGGTTTTTGGGATGTTTTGTAGGTACTGGCGGGGATATTAGGTCATGAGGCTCTAATCTATGATATTTTGTGGAATTTTTTGCTATTGGCTTTTTGCAATTTGGTTTGGGCCGCCACTATTGAAACCTGCGAGGCCCACGAGTACCATGAAAAAGTGGCGCCTCTCGTGTGAGCCGAACTCCCCAGGCCAAAGTTATTGACACTAAGCATATTTTTCTATATTATTTTTTTATATTCTTTTTTATATTATTATATATTTTGTGTATCTGATTCACACTTAGTAATTGTTTTTGAAGTAAAGTTTTAGGGGACACTTTATCTTTTCGTTGGGGTTTTCGTTGTCACTGAGTTCAAACCTGATTTCAGTTTTAAGTTTGGCCAAATCTAGACTGTCTGGCTGTCGGAATGTCTGTTTGTCTGTTGTTTAGTCCATCAAAATATAATAAAACATAAGAAATTTCTAACAGTTTCGCTACGGGGGTTTTCCTGGTCGGTGATTTAATTTCTGATGTCAGTTTTGATTTTTGGTTGAATTTTGTCTTTCTATTTATTAGTCTGGCTGTCTGTCTTTCTGTCTGTTCGAATGCCGGTCAACATGTCATATCTCCAAAACTAAACGACGTTGAAAAGTCATAACACACATTCTGATTCGCCATTAAATTCTGCATAAGAATCGACAAAAATACTGTTTTTGCATTTTTTTATCCTAAAAAAAGGTAAAGCTAAGAGCTTGGCTTTACTTTGTAGAAACACACGATAACTGTGGCATACGTGTAACGGCCCATAACCACAACATTCACAAAAACTGCTCGATCTCACTCGACTGTTGTTTTGAAATTCGTTATTCCTTTTGAACAGAATATTGCATTGTGTTTTCCAATATTTACTCAAATAATATTATCAAAAAAACGTTTTACAACAGTCTACGATGAATATATCATATGTAGATCATTTAATTTCGGTCTTGTGAAGGTGCTGTTTACCGATTGTGCTTTACATTTCCGCCAACGAACATTTGCGTTATGGTTGAAGGAGTTGCCGGTCAACCCTCCGGGTCAACCACACATTCATGTCGTCGGAATCTTTCCCACTATCTTTGGAGTCTAACAACACCACTTCGAGTGATTCTTATTCTTTCGTTTTTCTTCAAAATCAATTCAAAATCGCACGACATTGTTATCTAAATAGGATTTTAAGCAATTTAGACTGTCTAAGTACACTAATAAATAATCGTGATTTAGGTTGAACTTTGTAGTTTAATCCTTAATTATTTACTACGTTCACTGATATTAAATACGAAATAATTGGGTGTGTTGTTTACTGTTCACCTTCTTTATGCAGGTTATTGACGATTGTTTGAGGAAGATCAGCCAAGGTGCCAAGGTCAATATAATGATAGCGAGTCATAACGAGACTACAGTGCAGTATGTGGTTAATAGAATGGTTGAGTTAGGTATAGATCCGGGATCGGGATCCGTTTACTTTGGTCAACTTCTTGGAATGCGAGATAACGTGACCCTCACATTAGGTTTGTTTTTCATACGATAATACGTTTAATAATAATCGTCGTAGTCCGACAGCAGAGTGATTAACCGTGCAATTGTATACCCATAAAATGTAGTCCACAATACCATACTAATCCATATTAGGGAGGGTGTCGCTCTCTCAGCCTTGATAAATTTGAATAAAACGTGACCTTCGGGTACGTAACGTAAGGGGAAGGCATGGGCAGCATTTATTAGTCTGTCCAGGATTTGAAAGTCCCATAGAATAAAACGGTACCGCACGGTTTGATTATTTAGGGCAGCAGTAGTTCCAGTACTCTTATATGGGAGTCCGTCCATGCTGGGCTCTAACTGCAGAGGATACAAATCTCTGGATGACACTTTAACAATAATATAATGATGCTATGGTCCAACGCGAACTTACTCATGTCCAAGCCGCTAGGGGGCGTGTGAGCAGTAGTCTCGAGGACGTGGTACTAGCGGTTGTTCCCCCCGAGGTTATTGACCCGGTGGATCTTGCAACTGCAGACGATTCTAGGCCCATTTTCTGTAGGTTTGAGTACCGAGGTCGGGCAACCGATCTGTTTGTGCGAATTTGCGTGGTCTCATACCAACGTTGTTGGTTAGTTCGTCGGTCAGTTCGGTTTATTTTCACAACATACAAACATAATATTCATTACAAGATTATTTGTCCCAAATGTTCATGCATCTAACGTCGTGTATTCATTCTCTTGTTCCTTTGTTACTGGGGGATATGTTGGACACACTATCCAACACCCTTTTGACGCGTTAGACAGCACCAGGATGGGACTTCTAAAGATTGTAGTGAACAAGGCAAGACTGTACACAACCACATCATGACACACCGTGGCGAGCCCAATACACGTTGACTCACAGACTAGCGCGAACTATTTAAACATTTAAAAGTAATTGCACGGCACCCATTGTGCCTGTTCTGCAAAAGCTTGAAATCTACTTCGCACGCGCGCGCCTTTTATCAACAAGGTGAAACGTGATTGGCGCAAGTTTGCGGTGCTGCTTCCCAGTGGATAGTCCATCAGTGGATACTTCACACTCTAAATGTCATTTCTCGGCTTGGTTTCCTGAGAATGCCTTCCTTCCTGACACGTGATGCGAAACCTACCGGTTAGCTGACTGCCGTCAGCTGATCACCGACCGTCTAGGTCCAGTTGCTTTATGGTTTTTTACTTAACTTGCTTGACAATTAAAAAATAATGAAAGAAATAATGTTACTATAAAATGAGTAATAATATAATAACCAATTCATATTAATGTTTCTTCAAGTTTTTCACTTCAATCTATTAGTAGTATATTATTTTATAAAATGATATGGTGGTATTGTATGCATATTGTTATGGTGTAATCATATTTTGATTGTTTCATTCATAAATGAAACAATATCACATATTATTGTACTTAATAAAAGCACACAATTAGACACAAAATAATATATTAAGCTTGCGTTGCTAACATTACCTAAATCAAATGTGCTGTCAATGAAAATCTATATATCTATCTAGCAATGGTTGTCATGGTAACTGTGACTGGAAACAAGTTCAATGAACACACTATGTATGATATAGAGGGGGTATGTTGAAACATCATAATATAGTCATAGAATGCTTAAGTCGCTGGTTGCTATGATAGACTACAGTAGTGTAGTTCCCTTAGCAACGGTTGTCATAATAACTGCGGTTCAATACGCGATATACTGAGGGAATATGTTAATACCAGAAACGTATAATGCATAAGTTGGTGTTTGCTAAGACGTGAACCGAAGATTACTGCCCCTAGCAACGGTTGCCAGGGTAACAGTGATTTGATAATGAGCTCATTCAATTCGCAAACATTGGATTAGTCAAGTTTGGCGTAAATCCTGTAACCATTGTGTGTTTAAAAGGTGGCAGCTGTAGGTATCGGACAAGAAATCACGGTTCACCAAAATCTATGCATTTTGCTGCCGGACTATCTGACTATAATATTGTCATTTGTAATTTTTATTACACCGGAGTAAGTAAACCTGTACAGTATTTTTCCCATTTTTCTATATAATGGAAAGAACCAAAACACTAAATTAATTTCCCTTTCTATTTTTATCCACTTTCCATTTTGAAACGTTTTCTCATCCTTTATCATTTTTCCCCATTACTGATTGGCAGCCGCACCTTGTTTTAAATCAAGGACTTCTAGAACATAGTAGTTTATTTCTAATGTTCTAGAACATAGTAGTTTATTTCTAATGTTCTAGAACATAGTAGTTTATTTCTAATGTTCTAGAACATAGTAGTTTATTTCTAATGTTCTAGAACATAGTAGTTTATTTCTAATGTTCTAGAACATAGTAGTTTATTTCTAATGTTCTAGAACATAGTAGTTTATTTCTAATGTTCTAGAACATAGTAGTTTATTTCTAATGTTCTAGAACATAGTAGTTTATTTCTAATGTTCTAGAACATAGTAGTTTATTTCTAATGTTCTAGAACATAGTAGTCTATTTCTAATGTTCTAGAACATAGTAGTTTATTTCTAATGTTCTAGAACATAGTAGTTTATTTCTAATGTTCTAGAACATAGTAGTTTATTTCTAATGTTCTAGAAGTCCTTGTAGTCAAGGTTCTATATAGAGGAATTATTAACATATTCCAGGCCAGGCTGGTTACACTGTTGCTAAGTACGTCCCATACGGGCCAGTTCTCGATGTTCTTCCCTATCTGTCGCGCAGAGCCTTAGAGAACCGAGGTTTGGTACACCAATCTGTTGGCGGAGACTACAACATTGCACGAGCCGAACTCTTTAGGAGAATGTCACAACCGTTCAGACGACGGAGACGGAGAAATAACGATACTGGTAGTAGTGATAGTAAATTTGAGTAATATTTGGGTCCGGCTTACATCATGTGATTTAGCCGGTTACTTTGTCACCAACGAACAATATTGTTCCCAATGTGATCGGCATGTTTTAGACTAGCGGAGGTGGTGGAAAAATATGTTTATTAATATTATAAGTGTAAATATGTGAAAATAATGAGAACTTTTATAATAATTATTATATTTGATTTAGGTGGCGTTTACAATATAATAAACGTTATGCCACATAGAATATCTGATTTAGCTATCGGTGAAATAAAGTTGTAGTGGCGACCAGCAAAAATATTTATATATTTGTTGGTATTAAATCTATGATGTTCAACCAATATAAACTGACATTATTTTGTGATTATTCCATAATTGTGTGAACTTATTGTACTTTGTGGTAAATTTGGGCTACTATTATGAATGAATTTGTTATGGAATCAGTTTTTAATTTGATCAAGAATTCATCGAGATAATTAAAATATTCATAAAGCGTTTTATATTGTATGTTAAGGATAGCGTTTCTAAAACATGGTAAAATAAAGCAATAAACCGTGGTAAAATAAAGTAATATAGCAGTAATAAAGGATGTTAATAGAATATAGATGCAAATTGTGATTGTGAACATTGCTCCCAGTTAGTTTAAATTTCTACGAACTCTTACTCTACTACTCTTACCTATCATGTCGAACCACTCGGATTGGAATAAGTAATTCTTTTGGGAATATTATTGAATGGTGAAGTAAATAACTAAATTTAGTAGGTAGACTGTAGCTTCCATGGTCGTATTATAGTATGTCATGTTCATTTTTTACAATTTATTAATGTGGATGCAATGTTTCATTACAGTGTCGATGAAGTAAAGATAAATGTAATGTCTTATGAAAATATATCATTATTTATTTATTCTCTAATATAAACAAAGTGTTTTAGAAAACAACTAAAATATGATAATTGTATTAAAATAATGTGCACAATTATTTAACGAAAGTTTATCAATGTTTATGGATAATTTAGCACATAGCTGAGAAACGCGAGATGGACGAAATTTTTTTTGCAATTTTTTGCAAATTTTGTATTTTTACGCGTGCAAAACAATGAATTTATAAATTCAAAAACTAAACCAAATTATTAGTAATTTGTCCCGTTTCATCCATTAGAGCAGAAACAATAAGTCACGAGTGACAAAAAGTCCCTTGCACGTTGGAAGTATTTACATTGTCAAACATGATAACTTTCGCTAAATAACGTATCGTTTTATGTGTCACTAAAAGAAAGTGGTGCGTTTTTTAAACCAACAGCACAACTTTATGACTCATCGCGAGTATAAATGTATTATTCAGTTCGATGTTACCACGGTTACCACGGTCACAATTTAATAATTGATTACTAGTAAACTACGTTCTACTTGAAATATTGTTTGTCCAGGAATGAAATGGCCTCATCGTGGTAAGTTTCTGATATCACAAATGCGAGACGTTTGTCCACATCCGGCCTAAATTCCTCTGTGCAGAAAGTTACTTCGAGTTTTCCGAAAGCGACTGCCTTTGTGAATCCGGGAAGAAAGTCTGGACTGTTGGCTACTTCTTGCGCCATGATGTAATCACCTTGATTAGGAGGCCGGAACTTTTTAAATGTTCCGAACATGTGAGTTTCCTCTTGAGTTTCGAAGATTCCTTGAGGCCATTCGATCACATAGTGATGACCTGTGGCCAGACGTTCTCGCACCAAACCGAATTGATAGCAGCCACCATCCTCGGACTTTGCTAAAACAGCTGTTCCTACTAGTGCTTTTGAGCGATCATCAATGTAGTCTTTATCTTCCTTGTACTTCAATTCTTGTATTGGATAGCAATCATCAACATGAACAAGTGCCTCTGAATCATCGAAGAATTTGACATGTGCTCTCAAATCGGTTTGTAATTCGATTAGCTTGGCTGGGGCGTATCTTTCTGCCATCATATCGCCTGGGTACAAGGCCACAAGGTACTGGGTAGTCAGATCTTCCTCAATTATCTCTAGAATATCCCGTCTGTTAACTTCATCCTTGTTGCCCCATTTATCCCAAACTAGGTAATCATTGGTGGAGGTTTCACATACTATAGCACCTCTGTAATACCAGCCATCAACATGCCAACGCGAGATTATCTCTGTGCCAGGTACCAGTGTTGCCCTTTGATTTGAGTTTGGCATAACTACTCCCATTTTTATTCTGGGATCAATCTCGGTTACACTCATTCTCTTTCTGTGCATTGGAATTATGGGAGTATAATTTTCTTGTTGTATTTTCCTCCCATACTCAGTCAAGTCATCTTGCACTGACAACCATATATCCTGTTGGAACTTCATCAGGCCTTCAAGGTATCTAACTCTGCTGTGTAGATCTGGCATTGATTGGTATTTCCGTAGACTTAATTCTCTGTCATCTGATCGTTTCATTGCTGTTGATGATGCACCACTTGTATCCTTTCTTTGTAACTGTTGAGGCATATGGGGCTCATCCCTGCTTATAGTTGATTTTGTTTCATCTTCTGAATCAGTTGAAGCATATGATGAATTTGATGACAGTTCATGATCCTGATGATATTGCTTATCATCCCATTGTTGTCCATGTGATGACAATAATGCTGTTGTGAATTCTCCACTAGTGTCCCTTTCCTGCTTTGGAGTTTCAAATTGTTCCACAGGTGACACTTCTGTTTGAGTAATTGTGTCTTCAGTTTGAGTTGTATAGAATTCAATAGGGGATCTTACAGTTTCTTCAAATGATTGTTCTTGTTGGGATCTCATTACTTCTTCGTCTGGTGTTGGTGTTCTGATCTTGAGGGTTTTAGTATACTGGTCCTTGTGAAGTATTTGTTGTTCCACAAGTTGCTCATTATGGGCCTGTTCCCTTTCTAACTCTGGTTCTGGCGAATAATATGGAGATTCAGATAAAGCAGATTGTGTTGATGGCCTGGATATGGAGACTATTGGGGAGTGCGATCTAGATCTCGAGGTTGTGTAAGATTGCGATTTTGTGCTACTTTTTGTCAATGAAGTTGTTCTACTTCTTGATTCAGACCTGTAACTTGATTCAGAGTAGGAACTGTAAGACAAATCTGATTTTTTGTTGGGTGTTAATATCTGTTTTTTACGCCTGTTAGATTTTGTTGTTTTCTCCCAAGGTACTGGGTTCAAAGGTCTATCATCCAGCATATCAACTTTTGCAATATACTTGATGGTGTTTGAAAATCTGAGTTTTCCAATTTTCATTATATCATGCCTAGAAGGTGTTAGACGTTTTCGTTTTGATGTAACTACAGTATAAAGTTTGGGTGGTGCTTGCAATGGATCTGGCAGCTTGGAAACTATACAAGGTTCATACTTTCGAGATCGTCCACCATCTCTAGCTAAGACAAAATCACCAACTTGCAATTGTGGAGCAGCTATAGATCCTGAATTTGGTATGATATGTTTGGTGGCGATTGCGCGAAACTCATCTTCATAATATTTTCTGGAATTTGGGCTATACTGGAAGCGAACTGTGGCATACTCTGGGCTGTCAGCCTTCATGACATGGGCTGTATAATAATATCCATCATCTGGATTTCTGGCCAATACACTTAGCCCCTTGTTGATTCCATATATCTGTTGATGGGTTCCAATAACATTGTTCTGTAGAGTTAACCGACTGTGGCGGTTTTTTGCTCCTTTTGTCACTGCTGTCCTTGGTCTAGTAGGTGTATCTTTATCTCTCAGTTTTCTATTCTGTATGGCCTCTTTCGATTTTTGTCTATTTTGCTTCACTAATTCTCTAAGCTCACCACTTTGACAAAGAAACTTTTCACCTAACTTAATTTCATTTTCTAAACCAATAATATCCTCCTCTGAAACAGGCCATTCTAGCCTTTCAAGTGAATCCAAAAGAGCCTCCCGATTTTCCAAAAATTGTATTGGCAATTCAGACCTGTAATTTTCTTGTTCATCTTCTGATAAGGCATTCCAAACTATTTTATTTAGGCGCTCCTTAAATTCCTCTAAAGCAAATTTTAAATTATCTTCATATCCCTCCAAATCAACTCCCAATGGATTTATAAGTCGAATTTCATGATTATTTGCACTGCTTGTATGGCAAAGTGGTAAAATATTGTCAAATACTTTTGATACAACATACTTATCAATGATGGGGACATACTTAGCTTTGTGATGAACCACACTTGGTTCTAATGCATCAATGACTGTTAGCTTTTGAGCCACAAGTCCATATTTAGCCAGCCATTTATCAGTGGGCATATTGAGGTCATATCTACTTGCATCTCTCCGTTTCCTTCGTGGTATCTGTTTCTTTGTTACTGTTTCGACTGTTTTGTCATGGGCCTTTAACTGTTCATCAAATATACGTCTGGTTTCTGGAAGCATATATTTTGTTGTGTCATCCATTCCAAAAATACCTTTGTTAGTGATTTCTCTTATAACATTTTGCTTTTTCTTTTGTCTCTTTTGTAGCTTGTTGTCCGATTTTTGTGGGATTCCATTTCTTCCTCTGTATAAGCTCCAAGGTTCTGGTTTAGGTGTTTCTGGTTTCTCCTCCTTCGGGTTAGGAAGTGTAGATATTCGTTTAGCTCGTGGTTGAATTCCCATACTTTTGCTCCATTCAATGGATGCACACTCATGTCTTAATTCAGAAATTAGCTTCAAATTGTGTTTACATTCATCAAGTTCCATCTTTAAAGCTTGTAGATCCTCACTTACAAATGGAGGTGGACCCTGATAATTTGTATCAACATTTTCGTTAAAGTAGTGATACCGACCACCAGTATCATTTGACAGTTTAAATAGAAAATCATTTGCTTCCCTGTCTGAACAGTTAAATGATATTGTATGTATGGGAATGGGCGGATGCATTTTTACATGACCCAATACAGATTGAGGTGGTTGATCTGGTCGACCATCTGTAAGCATATATATGGCCTGAACATGCCTATCCTGCAGTGCAGTCTTCAATGCTCCCAATGTGTTTGTGGAACCTTCAACCTCTACATCCTTTATCCAACTCCAAGCATTGCGCAAATTCTGTTCACTTACATCAACAAGATGCTGGTGCCAAGGATCGACATGACTTCCAAATTTGACAATGTTAAATTTAACTTTGTGTCGTATCTGCTCCTGCATCAATGAATATAGCTTCTCTTTAACCAATGGAAGTCTTGGTTCCATTGAGTTGGACACATCAATAAGTATATATATTTCGTCTTCAACAATTGTTCCAAATAACTGTCTGCTTCCCTTGCACAGCCATTCAATGCGTCTTTGTAATTTATCCATGCACACTTTCACTCTACTTTGGTAGCTTCTATATACTGGACTGGTAATATGAACATGACGTATTGATCCATCTTTCCATTTCACATGTACAAACTTGTCACAATAGCGGGCATTAACAAGAATATTCCTCATAGATGCTTTTCGATTTTCATCTTCTTCAGCCTCTTCAGGTGGTGCCAATACATCAACCATTCCATCACAGTGTTTGAATGAAACATCACCCAAAAAATCCCAATAGCCAATCTTGTTTTTCTCCACTCCATGCTTATGTATCCACTGCTCTGAGCTCATATATTCTTCACTTTTGGCTACCGGTTCCCAGACTGGTTTTTGATGTTCAGTTCGTACAACATTGACATTTGGATCTGGGAACTCTGATATGAGAGACTGAATCTCTGTCAGGGTATTTCGAGCTTCTTCTAATTCCTCCCAAAGACGAAATACATCACCACGGACACCTGCACCATCAGGAACTCCTCCAAAGTGTCTCACATCCCCTGTTAGTGGATGAACATCTGTTTCTGTAATTGCAAAAGCATGAAATCTCCCTCCACTTAATGATGCAATATCCTTAAGGAACTCTATGGTTTCTGGCTTTGTACTGTTGTATGATACACAGTGAATTGGAATTGGTGAACCAGTTAGTTTTTGCCGGAATAACTCGCGTGCACCAATTGTAGACTCACCTTCAGAAAACATATATACAGCTTCTATCTTGGGATCATCTCGAGCCGTTAGTATTGATTCCAAAAGGCCTGTTTTAGATGAGGTCTCCAACCGATCTATACCATGAATCCATTTTACAGCCTGTTCTATCGTTTCTTTGGAGACATCAACAACACCATTTTCACTGAATGAATGGATATCTTGACCTACACGTAACAAGTTGAATTTAGCAATTCGACTTACTTGTTCTCGGAGCACCATTTCCATAGCTTCCATGTAAAGATCAAAACGTGTTGTATCTAATGTTTTTATATCCAACATTATCACAACAGACTGTTCCTCAATGACTCCGAAAATTCTACGACTTTCTGAAGTCAACCAGTCCATTCTACTTTTATACAGCATTATGGCATATAGTAATTGTTGTTCTATAACTTTGAGTCTGTCTTTGCTGCAGGTTAAATTGTAGACGTCGCCATTGCGCTTGGGTATTTGGTGGAACAAACCATCCCCATATCGAGAACAAACGTCTTTACTTATGGGATTCACAAAATCAGAACTGTGTTTGAAGCCGAGCTCCGGGAGAAGGGAGTTGATATTGAGTTTGTTTTTGCGAAGTCCGTGTTGGCCAATCCATATCGATGTCGACGCTAGTGTGGCGACATCTGGTTCCCATCGTATCTTCTCAAGCCGGTCGGTAGATGGAGCTAGGGGAACAGGTTCCTTGCAGGGTTCCGGGCTTAGAGGTTTGCTGCGAAGGTTCAAGTTATCTGACTTTGGTTCCAAATGATCTATATCAAATTTAACACCATCGGCCATTTTGAAGCCTTGATTAGGTTATAATAGTAATAGTTTAGTTTATTGTTGCCATTGTATTTCAAATTTACAAATTATAATTACAAATTACAAACGATAATTCAACACATAGATATGATATTATCAGTTTCTGAATTTTTTGTACTACCACAGTATGTTGGTTATGCGCAGTATGGGGTCTTGTTGGTTTTGGCAGTGTTGCTAAGAAACCAATTCTGGCTAATACATTGTACTGTAGTTATTTCATATTCTAAGCCAAATTATTGTTCGTTAGCACAGAACTTCGTAATTTAACCATTGGCATCTAATGGGCCACTTAACAAGTAAATGTTGTTTCAACTTTAACTTTGTCAGTAAATTCTCTACGATTTATTACACTAATGGCTGAGTAAGTTTAATTGTTTAGAAAATCACGACATTTTGGACAAAGATTTTATCCAGGCGACACTAACTGGGCCACATGTGAACTCCTTTCATTAACAACCTGTTTGTATCCCGTTGCCCAGCAACCATACAATCTATTAATTATGCTTCGTTTATCTTGTATTTAGGCCATCCAATGTCTGTATGATTCAGGCGGGAGGTTCAGTCTGAAT
>JAUCBJ010002568.1:0-34054 GCA_032718475.1 Nemertoderma westbladi
GTCTGAGTCTGTACACCCAGATATTCCCATTGGCGATATCTCCTTTGCAGAAGTGAAGGCTGCTGCAAAGAGCATTAAGACCAATCGTGCCAGTGGAGTAGATGGTGTTCCCCCTGAGGTCTTTAAAATACCTGAGTGTTTAAAGCTCATCTATCCCATCATAGTAGACATGTACCGTACAACAAGAGTCCCACAAGAAATGAAAACAAATAAGTTGGTACCAGTTCCCAAGAAGGGCAACCTAACACTCTATGGTTCTTTTCGGGGAATCTCATTGATCTCGATTGCTGCAAAGCTATACAATAGAATTCTATTAAATCGCATCAGAGATCCCATTGAGAGACTGCTCCGTGGAAATCAGAATGGGTTCCGTAAAGGTCGTGGGACCATGGATCGGTGGGTGGGTGGGTGGGTGTGGTTAAGTACATGTGCTTAGGTGGGTGCGGTTAAGTACACGTGCTTAGGTGGGTGGGTGGGTGCGGTTAAGTCGATGTGCTTAGGTGGGTGGGTGGGTGCGGTTAAGTCGATGTGCTTAGCTGGGTGCGGTTAACTAGGTGTGCTTAGGTAGGTGGGTGGGTGCGGGTAAGTATACGTGCTTAGGTGGGTGGGTGGGTGTGGTTAAGTAGACGTGCTTAGGTGGGTGCGGTTAACTAGGTGTGCTTAGGTAGGTGGGTGGGTGCGGGTAAGTACACGTGCTTAGGTGGGTGGTGGGTGGGTGGGTGCGGTTAAGTCGATGTGCTTAGGTGGGTGCGGTTAACTAGGTGTGCTTAGGTAGGTGGGTGGGTGCGGGTAAGTATACGTGCTTAGGTGGGTGGGTGGGTGTGGTTAAGTAGACGTGCTTAGGTGGGTGCGGTTAACTAGGTGTGCTTAGGTAGGTGGGTGGGTGCGGGTAAGTATACGTGCTTAGGTGGGTGGGTGGGTGTGGTTAAGTAGACGTGCTTAGGTGGGTAGGTGGGTGCGGTTAAGTCGATGTGCTTAGGTGGGTGCGGTTAACTAGGTGTGCTTAGGTAGGTGGGTGGGTGCGGGTAAGTCTACGTGGTTAGGTGGGTGGGTGGGTGTGGTTAAGTACACGTGCTTAGGTGGGTGGGTGGGTGCGGTTAAGTCGATGTGCTTAGGTGGGTGCGGTTAAGTAGGTGTGCTTAGGTGTGTGGGTGGATGCGGTTAAGTAGGTGTGCTTTGGTGGGTGGGTGGGTGCGGTTAAGTAGACGTTCTTATGTAAGTGGGTGGGTGCGGTTAAGTAGGTGTGCTTAGGTGGTTGGGTGGGTGCGGTTAAGTAGACCTGCTTAGGAGGGTGGGTGGGTGCGGTTAAGTAGGTGTGCTTAGGTGGGTGGGTGGGTGCGGTTAAGTCGATGTGCTTAGATGGATGGGTGGATGTTTGCGGTTAAGTAGGTGTGCTTAGGTGGGTGGGTGGGTGCCGTTAAGTCGATGTGCTTAGGTGGGTCGGTGGGTGGGTGTGGTTAAGTACACGTGCTTAGGTGGGTGGTGGGGTGCGGTTAAGTACACGTGCTTAGGTGGTGGGTGGGTGCGGTTAAGTCGATGTGCTTAGGTGGGTTCGGTTAACTGGGTGTGCTTAGGTAGGTGGGTGGGTGCGGGTAAGTATACGTGCTTAGGTGGGTGGGTGGGTGTGGTTAAGTAGACGTGTTTAGGTGGGTGGGTGGGTGCGGGTAAGTCACAGTACAGCAGTACGCTGCCGGTTATAATCCAGCCTCCATAAATTATGAAGGCTGCACGCTTGCAAGGCCTTTAATAGAGTATGCTATGATCTAAAGCATTGCTACGCAAGGTGGGACTGCGGCGATGGAAGTAGCTAAACTTTTTTAAAAAATTTTAAACTAGCTAGTTTTTGCAAAGTTTTTTTTTATTTTTATAAATGTTATAGAAGATGTGCTAGCTATCAATTTTGATAAATATTTTTGTTACAAAACACATGTTTTATTATTTATACTAGCTAGTTTTTTCAACTTTTTTTATAAATGTTATAGAACACGTGTTAAGTATCAATTTTGATAAATATTTTTGTTGTAGAACTCATTTTTTTGTTCTAGAACATTTTCTGAAAAAAAAATAGTATGTGAGCAGTTGTAATTGCTTCAGTTTTATACTGTATGTACTTTTCCTGGCTGATGTTGTAGGCCAATTTAAGATCGTCCTTAGCTTTCTCAACCTTGTTAATGTTTTCGGTTGTTGGTTGTTCGGTTTTAACTTTGTAGGCTATCTTAAGATCTTCTCTCTTACAAGTAACCTCAGAGTTTTGCCATGGCACATATTGTTTTCGTTTGGGTTTCTGGGGGATATGCCTCTTAGCTGATTCCTTGTGGGCTGTTATTATATTCTGGTATATTGAATTGGTGGATTGGTCTTCATCCAATGACTGAAGTGCTTCAAAGCGGTTTTGAACTTCTACTGTATAAGCATCCTTTACAGCATTGTCAGTTCTGAGTTTCTCCCAGTCATATTTGATTTGCTTGCTTGTCCTGGGTTTGCTGGCTCTCAAACTGAGTCTGATCTCTGCAGTCACAATTCTGTGGTCCGAACCAATTAGGTTGAACGAGCTGTATGCCTCGCAGTTTCCTCGACCTCGACTTTTTGTTTATGAGGATGTAATCCAGTTGTGCTTTGGTTCCATTAGGGCATTGAAAGGTCCATAGCTTCCCCTTACTCTTTTCGAATGTGTTGTTTGTTGGTATCAATTCACATTCTTCCATTAGGTCTAAAAGTAAGTACCCATTTCTGTTAGAACTGGTGTTATAGGTGTAACCCTTGATGTCTTCTGGGCCAATTTGGGCATTCAGGTCACCAGCAATGACTTTAACATTGTGTTTCGGAATGTCCTTTATAAGTCCAGTCAGTTCTTCATAAAACTTGACTGCTTGTTCTGGCTCTGAGGCATTGGTTGGACTGTAGCAACATATAACTGTTGCCTTGGGATTCCCATCAAATGTTGCGATCATAACCCTGGAATTTATAGATTCGATGTTGTTTAGGGTCTTAAGTGCAAATGGGCTTAGCAGAATTCCTACTCCACCAATTGATGCATTGGCCGAGTTTCTTACTGCTGAGCTTGTTACTAACGTCCATCAATTTCCAATGTCATTGTACTTCATGACAGTGTCTTCATGACAAATCCGATGTTCTTGGATGCAGATGATGTCGATGTTATATTCCATTGCCAGAGCGACCATGTCACCCTGTTTGGTATGTGCTTTCAGCGTGCGTGCTTTCATTGTAGCAATCTTTAGTGTCTTTTTACATTTCAACAGGTTGGTTCTTCTTTCTTCTCGGTCTTCTGTTCCAGTAGCCAATTTATCGACCCCAGCCTGGTGTACCACTGGGGGACGCGGTCCTTGTTGACCCGGGCGACGACCGAGTCGGTATTTCTCCTGGAGGGTTCTCATACTGATATCTTTCAGTTGCGGGAGTAAACCGCTTGTGGTCGCAACTCCTACAAGCGTCTTCGCAGTAGATCGCCGTTGGTTGATTACCTTCCGCCGACCTTGTCAGCATGTCTAGCCGTTGGTTGATTACCTTCCGCCTATCCATGGCCTACAGCCCTGCTGCCGACTGTAGGGGTCCTTTTGTTACACCCTGAACCAAGTGTGCCTCCTGGGTTAGGTTACCTAACACTGGTAGAGGAGCATCCAGTATAGACAGGGCGGAGCGTGTATCATCTCTAATGCAGATGCGTATCAAGCCTTTGCCTTCAATGGTGCCCTAGGCGCTATAGCCCTCAATGACTTATTTAGTAAACGGGGCTGAACCAACCCACTCTTGATCAACTAAATAATTAATAGGCTATGCTTATCGGGGCTGCCTTACTGGGCTGGCAGCTACAGGTAGTACCACATTACTGCCATAGTGGTAGCAGGATCTGGGGACCTGACCTGACCTGACCTGATAAATCCATTTAGGGTCAATTACCTTACATGATCATAACCCAAGACAATTATTTACCGGCGCAGCAAGTCTTTTCTTATTACCATAGCAACGGGAAACATTTTGTAATATGTAGAATATCCGTCAGAAACATGTCGTATGTATTTCAGATGCATTTCAATATGTTATATAGTCAACATTCATGATCACAAGCGAAGTCATTATTCTATTGTTACCATAGCAACGAGCATATTTTATTATTTATGTATTTCCAATATCGTTTTGGTATTTTATTCGACTTAGAGTTTAATAATTTAAGGATTTTTGGATTTATTTTTAAACTGATAGTAACTAAATGTGAAGTGATGAAACATTGCACAAGGTTAATTTTTGCTAGTTTCCATGGATACATGGCAACTGCTAATTCATTTTTATATGGCGCCACCATTAAAAATATAGAGGGTCTTATTGACAATATATTTGGAATGTTTCATGATTTTATCCCAAGGGGAACACGTATTTGGCAATGGTTTAGAAAACTATTGATATTTGCCAAAATTCACCTAAATTTGCAGTAAAAACGACATTTGAAGACGTATTTCGAACAGTTGCCATTGTAACTGGGTTCTAAAATGTACCTCAATGGATTCTCTGATGCCAGTTAAGGGGGGGGGGGGGGTAGGTCAAGGTTAGAATTCTGTAGAGTCAATAGAAAATGGTCTTTGCAAATAACCTCGTGTTGCCATGGTGAAACGGGACCCAAAAATTCACAATTGAGCTTGGCATCAGACGGATTCGGAATCAGCACAGTCGATTTAGCTTAAAACCGTTGGATGCCAGCCATTACCTAAATTTGCCATCGCCATTATTATTTCGGCAAAAATGAACCAGACTACTGTATTCTATAAATGTTGTATAATACCATTTTTTCCTAAAATTATACTATTTTCTTATAAATTGCTCTATAATAATAATGCTCTATAATAATGCTCTATAATGCTCTAATACAGGATTCTAGAAAATATACATTACATTATATTTAATACAAATTAATATAGTGGCCTAAGCTATAGTATAATAGTAATGCAAAGACAAATATAAATGTCTTATAAACACAGATTTCAAAGTGTTTCTGTTGAAAGACAGAATTATTTATAGATAATAGAATTAGCCAAAAATACCAAACTTGCTACGATTTCTCATGTAGCTATACAACAATCGTATCTGAAAGAAACTGGTAAAGGAGATCTTTCTGGAATGACGATCACCTAGTTTGCTCTTTGAATTTTATTCAAGTATTCGAAAGGAAGATAATTCTTTTTACAAACTCACCTCACTGAAAGCCATCCGTGCATCTTTAAATAGACATTTCCAAATCGAGCGCAATATTGATATACCTGTAGTTAGCGATAGTGAGTTTAGTCGAGCTATCCTGACTGGGACAGATTAAGGGGGGGGGAGGCAACAGCCAACAGGGGCAGCTGCCGGGGGCCCGTAAGTTGGGAGAAATTTACCTAACATTATCTCTCTGATAAAAAACAACCTCATTTATTTATTAATTTATGGCTGTTCAATAAATACTTAGAGTATATCTCACATGTTTAAAGTATTTAAAAAATATGTTTAAAGTGAAATGTAATGCTTAAAGGAAAACGTTTTTAAATTCTATTTAAAATAATAGTAAATTATTACTGTATTACAATTAACATTTAATTTACTTTTCAATTAGATTTATCTGAAGTCATTCACGAGTTCAAGGCTAGGAAATTGCTATTTTTAAGTAATTTTGTGTCTAATTTATTGATATACCGTCAATATATTATTCGTTCCTAAATATAGAATTGATGTCTTCTGGATGGTGTAATTTTAGGAAAAAATTATTATTATTTAAATCATGGCCCGTATGCATAAAACACTTACGACGATCGTAACTTTACGATGATCGTTGGTATGTCCGGCTGTCCGGTACATAGCCAGACAACTGTAGCCTGTAGGCTGAGGTAAAAGTGGATGCTGGAGCGACACAACCGGTCCGTATAATATAAGCAGAATGCAAGCAAGATATATAGGCCCGTGCCATAGACAGTAAAGGGGATAATGAAATAGGCCTATACTGTATATATCCATACCAATCGTAAGTTTCACATTTCCGATGATCGTAAATATAATTGGTATGCATAAACACTTACGATTATCGTAACTTTGTGATGATCGTAACTTTACGATTGCTAATACCTGCCCGTAAAAGTTACGATCGGGATTGCTATCCGCTGAGATTAACAGGTTGCCAGGCAACATGCCAAAACAATACTGTTTAACGTGGGTATAGCTGCTTTTTTATGTTTAGGCCTACGTTACCGGTATGGACACACAATTCTGCATATACGTGAACAATTATACAATACACACATGAACAATATATATGTGATTTTATCCTCCCCCTAGCGATTGCGATTATACTAGTATACCCTGGATAATGAATCGATCTGTCGAGTGTGTCTCTGTCCAGGTCATCGTCATCCTGTTTTTATTGTACATTGATGCAGTTGAATCCCTTGTAATCTCCACAAGCTATTACACGTACAATGTTGGCTATTATGCTATTATAATGTAGGCTTCGTCGCTTCGAGTATCCATAACTTCAATTATTAATCTAGAACATAGCCACATGTGATTTTTAATTTTAGTAACTCCTTATACGAAAATAAGAAATTGTATTCCCATATATACTGTATTTGTAGGGAACTTATTCATACCGTAATCATGGACGATAAATATTCCAAAGGGAAGTCCGTTGGGGTTAGTTCCAATGCCACAGGGGGAGTTAGTGGCAGACTTGGTAAATTAAAAGACGGCTTAGTCTGTCCGAAATGCGACAATATATTTATCGATCCAACTACATTGGAATGCACCCACACGATGTGCAGTTATTGTGTGCTGAAATCAATCCAACAAAAACTTGGTTGCCCTTCGTGCAGGAAACCTATTAAGATAGTGAGTCGGAATAAATTACTTGAAGGCATGGTCATCAAAATAGTGGACGCGTTGATGGATATGGAAGATAAGAAAGCGAGGAACGACATTATAGCTAAACGGGGAGACGATGTTTTGGTGATCCCAGAGATCGTGGATGTCTGCGGCCATCGCGCTTATGTTCCTAGTGACGTTGATGATGACGATGATAGCACTGATGAAGCTACCGACGACGAGGTCCAGCAACCTGCAGAATTGGTAGCTGAAGGATTGCTACCTGCAGAATTGGTCGATTATGCACGAAGTATCGCCTTAATCGCCCGCGAAATGGTGTTCAACCCAGAAGACGTGAACTCTGATGAAAGTGAATAATTTGCCATTCAGACTCCAACTTAAAATATGATTTAGCCACGTAACGAGCGAACCCTTCCATTAACATTCAAATTGTATACTCACGCAATATTTGTATCTTCATTATGTAGATAGCTACGGTACCTACTGTATTAACGTAATATTAAATTAATACAATATCGAATGAAAGTTTCCACTCTAGTAGTTACTATGCAACTTTGCTTCATATTTAGAATTATTCTTTCATGGAACAAATCAGATTTTATCGTGAGATGACAAATTATCGTCGGTTGACAAATTCCCTTAGTTCAACCTCTACCACTATTGGCTATTCAATAAATAACACTATATTAGTAAATTTCTTGGACTTCATAGTTGGTAATTTCAATCCTAAGTCAGTTTGCCTAACCGGCTGTAGGATCCGGACAAACCGACATGCATACAAACAGACACCGAAATGTGTAAACTGATGACGGAAGTGATATGACCGACAAGAACAACTCCTGTAGGAAATGCTGAACATTGAAAATGTAGGAATTGTTGAAGCTAGATAGGCCGGCAGACAGTCATATCTCGAGAAGTAAAATATATCTTGCCTAGCAGTATTCAGATTTATCTGCCAGGGCTAGGCCTAATAACCACCAGTTTACAAGTAAAAACAGCCGCACTAAATTTAGTGGTCTACTGCAGCTTACAAGGTCGTATTTATCGTAGGTCATGGTAGGCGATAGTTCAATGTTGCCCTTTTAAACCCCGTGTCTATGAAATTTTTAATGTGTCAAAAATTATCCACGAAGCTAAGGAAAATCAACTACTTTCGCTAAGAAAGATTTTCCTTAGCTGAGATGGTCTATTCATAGTGGGCTATTTTACTTGTGTGAGGCAGATTAGTTTTTTTTTAAGTCCAGCAAAAACTAGCCTTTAAAAGTACCCTGAAATTTTGCATGTATATACTACTCGTCGAGGCGCGTCGTGTGGGATGGGTCTCATATCCAGGAAAAATCTGGTTTCCATGGCAACGGACTTAGAAAAAAGTCTATGTATTTCAAGTCAATATTTATAACTCTATTTGTAGGAAAACTATAATACATATATACTTGGGGTTTCTCAACTCAACTATAAGGTCCATAGCAGAGCCGATTAAGGTTCAATAGAAAATCCAGTTGCCTTGGCAACCGGGCTAAACAGATGTTAAAATTTATAAAATGTTAATTTGAAGCCTAAGGTTAATGTGTTATGAATTGGGACCAATCCCTACCCCCACTATATAACTTATTCTGCGTCCGAATTTCATTGTTTTATTTTGCAGTTACCATGACAACCGCTGTAAACAGATGTTTTTATGCAAATATTACTCATTTGGACATAGACTTCGCGATAAAATTTTATTAAACTGGGTATGTGTTATCTGGACTGGAACACTAGTTGGAACTTTTAGTGAAACTCAAAACATTCCAGAAATATCTAGTTACCATGGTGACTGGAGTTTATTAAAGTCTATATCATTCAAGTCTAAATTCAATACTCTATTTGTAACAAAATAATGTAATATCCACGAAGCTAAGGAAAATCAACTACTTTCGCTAAGAAAGATTTTCCTTAGCTGAGATGGTCTATTCATAGTGGGCTATTTTACTTGTGTGAGGCAGATTTGGTTTTTTTTGATAGGTGAAAAAACTAGCCTTTAAAAGTACCCTGAAATTTTGCATGTATATACTACTCGTCGAGGCGCATCTTTTGGGCTGGGTCTCATATCCAGGAAAAATCTGGTTTCCATGGCAACGGACTTAGAAAAAAGTCTATGTATTTCAAGTCAATATTTAAAACTCTATTTGTAGGAAAACTATAATAGATATAAACTTGGGGTTTCTCAACACAACTATAAGGTCCATAGCAGAGCCGATTGAGGTTAAATAGAAAATCCAGTTACCTTGGCAACCGGGCTAGACAGATGTTAAAATTTATAAAATGTTAATTTGAAGCCTAAGGTTAAGGTGTTATGACTTGGGACCAACCCCTACCCCCACTATATAACTTATTCTGCATCCGAATTACATTGTTCTATTTTTCAGTTACCATGACAACCGCTGAAAACAGATGTTTTTATTCAAAACTTATTCATTTGGACATAGACTTCACGATAAAATTTTACAAAACTGGGTATGTGTTATCTGGACCACGAGTTGGAACTTTTAGTGAAACTTAAATTATTCCAGAAATTTAGTTACCATGGTAACTGTAGTTTATTAAACTCTATATCATTCAAATCTATATTGATAACTCTATTTGTAGCAAAACTGTAATATATATAAACTTGGGGTTTTGCAACTCATCTATAAGATCCATATCCAAGCCGTTTGAGGTTAATTAGAAAATACAGTTACCATAGCAACAAGTCTAAACAGATGTTAAAATTTATAAAATGATAATTTGAAGCACAAGTTAATAGTATTATGACTTGGGACTAACCCCTACCCCCACAATATGACTTATTCTGCATCCGAATTACATTGTTCTATTTTTCAGTTTCTATGACAACCACTGCAAACAGATGCAATTTGATAGAAAATCGGTAATCTGGACATAAACTACAATATTTTCTGAAACTCAGTATATGTGTTATCTGAACCACAATCTGTACTGAATTTTTTTTCAAAGGTTAAAGCAACAGTTCCAGAGAACTCTAGTTTCCATGGGAATAGAAGTTAATTATTGACAATTGCTACTAAGCGAGGCTAAGCAACGAACCAAATTGTGGCCGTTTGTTTAATTTTCCTTAGCTTCGTGGTTGCATTTCCTTTAGGAAATGCCTTTCTCGTATATAAACTTGGGGTTTTGCAACACATCTATAATAGCTATATACAAGCCGTTCGAGGTTAATTACGCAATCCAGTCCACGAAGCTAAGGAAAATCAACTACTTTCGCTAAGAAAGATTTTCCTTAGCTGAGATGGTCTATTCATAGTGGGCTATTTTACTTGTGTGAGGCAGATTTGGGGTTTTTTGATAGGCGAAAAAACTAGCCTTTAAAAGTACCCTGAAATTTTGCATGTATATACTACTCGACGAGGCGCATCTTTTGGGCCGGGTCTCATATCCAGGAAAAATCTGGTTTCCATGGCAACGGACTTCAAAAAAAGTCTATGTATTTCAAGTCAATATTTATAACTCTATTTGTAGGAAAACTATAATAGATATAAACTTGGGGTTTCGCAACACAACTATAAGGTCCATAGCAGATCCGATTGAGGCTAAATAGAAAATCCAGTTACCTTGGCAACCGGGATAAACAGATGTTAAAATTTATAAAATGTTAATTTGAAGCCTAAGCCTGAATTTCTCAACTCAACTATAAGGTTCATATCCAAGCCGTTCGAGGTTAATTAGAAATTCCAGTCACCATAGCAACAAGACTAAACAGATATTAAAATTTATAAAATGATAATTTGAAGCACAAGTTAATAGTATTATGACTTGGGACCAACACCTACCCCCACTATATGACTTATTCTGCATCCGAATTACATTGTTCTATTTTTCAGTTTCCATGACAACCACTACAAACAGATGCATTTTGATAGAAAATCGGTAATTTGGACATAAACTACAATATTTTCTAAAACTCAGTACATGTGTTATCTGAACCACAATCTGTACTGAATTTTTTTTCAAAGGTTAAAGCAACAGTTCCAGCGAACTCTAGTTTCCATGGGAATAGAAGTTAATTATTGACAATTGCTACTAAACGAGGCTAAGCAAGCAACGAACCAAAGTGTGGCCGTTTGTTTAATTTTCCTTAGCTTCGTGGTTGCATTTCCTTTAGGAAATGCCTTTCTCGTTACCATAGCAACAAGACTAAACAGATGTCAAAATTTATAAAATAATAATTTGAAGCACAAGTTCCACGAAGCTAAGGAAAATCAACTACTTTCGCTAAGAAAGATTTTCCTTAGCTGAGATGGTCTATTCATAGTGGGCTATTTTACTTGTGTGAGGCAGATTTGGGGTTTTTTGATAGGCGAAAAAACTAGCCTTTAAAAGTACCCTGAAATTTTGCATGTATATACTACTCGACGAGGCGCATCTTTTGGGCCGGGTCTCATATCCAGGAAAAATCTGGTTTCCATGGCAACGGACTTCAAAAAAAGTCTATGTATTTCAAGTCAATATTTATAACTCTATTTGTAGGAAAACTATAATAGATATAAACTTGGGGTTTCGCAACACAACTATAAGGTCCATAGCAGATCCGATTGAGGCTAAATAGAAAATCCAGTTACCTTGGCAACCGGGATAAACAGATGTTAAAATTTATAAAATGTTAATTTGAAGCCTAAGGGCAAGGTGTTATGACTTGGGACCAACCCCTACCCCCACTATATAACTTATTCTGCATCCGAATTACATTGTTCTATTTTTCAGTTACCATGACAACCGCTGAAAACAGATGTTTTTATTCAAAACTTATTCATTTGGACATAGACTTCACGATAAAATTTTACAAAACTGGGTATGTGTTATCTGGACCACTAGTTGGAACTTTTAGTGAAACTCAAAACATTCCAGAAATATCTAGTTACCGTGGTAACTGGAGTTTATTACAGATTATATCATTCAAGTCTATATTCATAACTCTATTTGTAGAAAAACCGCAATAGATATAAACTTGGGGTTTCTCAACTCAACTATAAGGTTCATATCCAAGCCGTTCGAGGTTAATTAGAAATTCCAGTCACCATAGCAACAAGACTAAACAGATATTAAAATTTATAAAATGATAATTTGAAGCACAAGTTAATAGTATTATGACTTGGGACCAACACCTACCCCCACTATATGACTTATTCTGCATCCGAATTACATTGTTCTATTTTTCAGTTTCCATGACAACCACTACAAACAGATGCATTTTGATAGAAAATCGGTAATTTGGACATAAACTACAATATTTTCTAAAACTCAGTACATGTGTTATCTGAACCACAATCTGTACTGAATTTTTTTTCAAAGGTTAAAGCAACAGTTCCAGCGAACTCTAGTTTCCATGGGAATAGAAGTTAATTATTGACAATTGCTACTAAACGAGGCTAAGCAAGCAACGAACCAAAGTGTGGCCGTTTGTTTAATTTTCCTTAGCTTCGTGGTTGCATTTCCTTTAGGAAATGCCTTTCTCGTAATAGTATTATGACTTGGGACCAACACCTACCCCCACTATATGAGTTATTCTGCATCCGAATTACATTGTTCTATTTTTCAGTTTCCTTGACAACCACTGCAAACAGATGCATTTTGATCCACGAAGCTAAGGAAAATCAACTACTTTCGCTAAGAAAGATTTTCCTTAGCTGAGATGGTCTATTCATAGTGGGCTATTTTACTTGTGTGAGGCAGATTTGGGGTTTTTTGATAGGCGAAAAAACTAGCCTTTAAAAGTACCCTGAAATTTTGCATGTATATACTACTCGGCGAGGCGCATCTTTTGGGCCGGGTCTCATATCCAGGAAAAATCTGGTTTCCATGGCAACGGACTTCAAAAAAAGTCTATGTATTTCAAGTCAATATTTATAACTCTATTTGTAGGAAAACTATAATAGATATAAACTTGGGAATTCGCAACACAACTATAAGGTCCATAGCAGATCCGATTGAAGCTAAATAGAAAATCCAGTTACCTTGGCAACCGGGATAAACAGATGTTAAAATTTATAAAATGATAATTTGAGGCCTAAGGGCAAGGTGTTATGACTTGAGACCAACCCCTACCCCCACTATATAACTTATTCTGCATCCGAATTACATTGTTCTATTTTTCAGTTACCATGACAACAGCCGAAAACAGATGTTTTTATACAAAAATTATTCATTTGGACATAGACTTCGCGATAAAATTTTACAAAACTGGGTATGTGTTATCTGCACCACTAGTTGGAACTTTTAGTGAAACTTAAATCATTCCAGAAATTTAGTTACCATGGTAACTGTAGTTTATTAAACTCTATATCATTCAAGTCTATATTGATAACTCTATTTCTAGCAAAACTGTAATATATATAAACTTGGGGTTTTGTAACTCATCTATAAGGTCCATATACAAGCCGTTCGAAGTTAATTAGAAAATCCATTTACCATAGCAACAAGAGTAAACAGATGTTAAAATTAATAAAATGATAATTTGAAGCACAATTTAATAGTATTATGACTTGGGACCAACACCTACCCCCACTATATGACTTATTCTGCATCCGAATTACATTGTTCTATTTTTCAGTTTCCATGACAACCACTGCAAACAGATGCATTTTGATAGAAAATCTGTAATTTGGACATAAACTACAATATTTTCTGAAACTCGATGTATTATCTGAAAAACAATCTGGACTGAATCTTTTTTCAAAGGTAAAACCAACAGTTCCAGAGAACTCTAGTTTCCATGGGAATAGAAGTTATTTATTGGCAAATGCTACTAAACTAGGCTAAGCAACGAACCAAATTGTGGCCGTTTGTTTAATTTTCCTTAGCTTCGTGGTTGCATTTCCTTTAGGAAATGCCTTTCTAGTAGAAAATCGGTATTTTGGACATAAAGTACAATATTTTCTGAAACTCGGTATATGTGTTATCTGAACCACAATCTGGACTGAATCTTTTTCAAAGGATGAACCAACAGTTCCATAGAACTCTAGTTTCCATGGAAATACAAGCTAATTATTGGCAAATGCTACTAGACTAGGCTAAGCAACGAACCAAAGTGTGGCCGTTTGTTTAGTTTTCCTTAGCTTCGTGGTTGCATTTCCTTTAGGAAATGCCTTTCTAGTAGGAAAACTATAATCCACGAAGCTAAGGAAAATCAACTACTTTCGCTAAGAAAGATTTTCCTTAGCTGAGATGGTGTATTCATAGTGGGCTATTTTACTTGTATGGAGCAGATTTGGTCCTTTTTTATTCCGGAAAAATCTAGCCTTTAAAAGTACCCTGAAATTTTGCATGTATGTACTACTCGTCGAGGCGCATCGTGTGGGCTGGGTCTCATATCCAGGAAAAATCTGGTTTCCATGGCAACGGACTTAGAAAAAAGTCTATGTATTTCAAGTCAATATTTATAACTATATTTGTAGGAAAACTATAATAGATATAAACTTGGGGTTTCTCAACTCAACTATAAAGTCCATAGCAGAGCCGATTGAGGTTAAATAGAAAATCCAGTTACCTTGGCAACCGGGCTAAACAGATGTTAAAATTTATAAAATGTTAATTAGAAGCCTAAGGTTAAGGTGTTATGACTTTGGACCAACCCCTACCCCCACTATATAACTTATTCTGCGTCCGAATTTGATTGTTCTATTTTGCAGTTACCATGACAACCGCTGGAAACAGATGTTTTTATACAAAAATTACTAATTTGGACATAGACTTTGCGATAAAATTTTACGAAACTGGGTATGTGTTATCTGGACAACTAGTTGGAACTTTTAGTGAAACTCAAATCATTCCAGAAATATCTATTTACCGTGGTAACTGGAGTTTATTACAGATTATATCATTCAAGTCTATATTCATAACTCTATTTATAGAAAAACCGCAATAGATATAAACTTGGGGTTTCTCAACTCAACTATAAGGGCCATAGTCGAGCAGATTGAGGTAAATTAAAAAATCCTGTTACCATGGCAACCAGGCTAAACAGATGTTCAAATTTATAAAATGATAATTTTAAGCAAAAGTTAAAGGTATTACAGTATGACATGGGACCAATCCCTACCCCCTCTATATAACTTATTCTGCATCCGAATTACGTTGTTCTATTTTTCAGTTTCCATGGCAACCGCTAAAAACAGATGTTTTGACACAAAAATTTTTCATTTTAAACATAGACTAAGCGATAACATTCTCTGAAACTGGGTATGTAATACATGGACTCCTATTTGGAACTTTTTGAAAAACTCAAAACTTCTAGAAATATCTAGTTACCATGGTAACTGGAATTTATTAAAATCTATTACATTAAAGTCTATATTATTAACTCTATTTGTACAACAACCATAATAGATCGAAACTTGAAGTTTTTCATCTCAATTATAAAGACAATTGTTGCGCTTATTGAGGTCAATTAGAAAATTCAGTTACCAGGCAACCAGGATAAACAGATGTTTAAATCTATAAAATAATTACTTAAGCCATAACATTAAGATATTACGACTTGGGACCAACCCCTACCCCCACTATATCACTTATTCTGCATCCAATTAACGTTTTTATATTTATCAGTTTCCAAGACAACCACTGCAAACTGATGTTTTAACAAATACATCCTTAATTTTGGACATCAACTACTCAATGAAACTTCTTGAAGTCAATTTGTGTCAAGGAACCACAAACTGGATCTTAATGTAAAACCGAGCAGTTCTAGAAAACTCCAGTTGCCATGGTGATGGGAGTTGAATTAAGACATATGACTTTTAACTAGGTAAACCAATGAACTGATGAGGCAAGTGTGTTTGATGGCAAGTCCGTTTGTTTAATTTTCCTTAGCTTCGTGGTTGCATTTCCTTTAGGAAATGCCTTTCTAGTTAAAATTTATGAAATGTTAATTTCAAGCCTAAGGTCCACGAAGCTAAGGAAAATCAACTACTTTCGCTAAGAAAGATCCACGAAGCTAAGGAAAATCAACTACTTTCGCTAAGAAAGATTTTCCTTAGCTGAGATAGTCTATTCATAGTGGGCCCTTTTACTTGTGTGAGGCAGATTTGGGGTTTTTTGACTCCAGAAAAAACTAGCCTTTAAAAGTACCCTGAAATTTTGCATGTATATACTACTCGTCGAGGCGCATCTTTTGGGCTGGGTCTCATATCCAGGAAAAATCTGGTTTCCATGGCAACGGACTTAGAAAAAAGTCTATGTATTTCAAGTCAATATTTATAACTCTATTTGTAGGAAAACTATAATACATATATACTTGGGGTTTCTCAACTCAACTATAAGGTCCAAAGCAGAGCCGATTGAGGTTTAATAGAAAATCCAGTTGCCTTGGCAACCGGGCTAAACAGATGTTAAAATTTATAAAATGTTAATTTGAAGCCGAAGGAATGTGTTATGAATTGGGACCAATCCCTACCCCCACTATATAACTTATTCTGCGTCCGAATTTCATTGTTTTATTTTGCAGTTACCATGACAACCGTGTAAACAGATGTTTTTAAGCAAAAATTACTCATTTGGACATAGACTTCGCGATAAAATTTTATGAAACCGGGTATGTGTAATCTGGACTGGAACACTAGTTGGAACTTTTAGTGAAACTCAAAACATTCCAGAAATATCTAGTTACCATGGTGACTGGAGTTTATTAAAGTCTATATCATTCAAGTCTTCATCATTCAAGTCAAGTATATCATTCATCTAATATAATTAATTGTTTAAAGATTAGCAAACAATACGATGTAATTGCATTGATAAAACCCATAAATAAAACTTGGATATAAAATGTAAAATCGGGATGCAAAAGATCACTTTCTGAGCTACGAAAGGAAAATTGGATACAACTTATCTGGATACAAGCGGTCCCCGTTTACCTTACAAAATGAAAAATAAGAATGTGCGAAGTTAAGAGCAGTCAGGGGGGAAGTGTCCGCGGGGGGGGAAGTGTCTGGGGGGAAGTGTCCGGGGGGGAAGTGTCCTACTTGAGCGGGGGGGAACTGTCCGGGGGGGAAGTGTCCGGGGGGGGAAGTGTCCGAACACCAGAGTTCTGAGGTAGAGTTCTCTCTACCTTTAGGTAGAGAGAAAGGCTCCAGTGTAGTAATGGCTGGTCTCGCCACTGTAGTAAACATGCCTGTAAGAGTGCAGTGTGAGGCGCCCTAACTTATTATTTTCTACATATTTTTTACAGTACTAATCTAATAATTAACACACCTTTACCTGTCACGTGTCACTTAGGTTATAAGCAGTGTGCTAGCACTTGCAGCGTAATAATTAATTATTTACTTTAATTATATTCGATTGGTAATAAAAATAACAAGTTCATATATTTAATTTGTAAAAATTCTTTAAAATATGAGAAAAGTATTTACATAGATTTTTCTTTATTTAGCAGTTTAATACGCTATAATATAAATGCTCTCATAAATACAGTTAGGGGGGGACTGGACGCAATAAAAATTCATCACTCTCCAGGGGAAATTTGACGCAAATAACAGATGATTACTCTCAAAAATAAAACTGTAATGTTCATTTATGTTTAATATATTGTTTTGGTTAAAATATCGTGCCACTGTAACCTGCTCCTTTCCCTAAATTGAGAATTTAACATTGAGGCGGGATATTAATTCGCCAAGGCGAGTTTTGCGTCCAGTCCCCCCCCCCCCCCCCCCCCCCTGTCTCGATAAATAATAATTTAATCATCGTAAATTCACCCAAATATGCCGACTCTGTTGACTGTTAGCACAGAGCCAGAGCCTGATATTATAATGTTTTCAGTTACTATCGCCCGCTTAATCTGAATTTCATCAGTATACCGAACTCGTTCGAGACTGAGTGTCGCTATTTAATAGCTACCTCTCGCCCTGTCACAGACCCAGCTTCTAACTATAAAACTATAATTAGGACGCCTTCATACAGAACACGTTGCCATTTCATAATGACTCTAAACTGAAGCTACACAAAGGAAAAGGTGAGAAGTGATTATCTAATAATAACACACAAAATCCGATTATTATACATACTCCTCCTTTTAACAAAGCCGCATTCAACTAACTCCCTTATTACGTATTAGCCTGTGCTGTATCAATGCCTCAGTGGGTGGTCTCTATTACAACTGAAAGGCCCGACTCAGCTCCAGGTAAGTTAACAATCTGTCAATAATAAAAATGAAAGCGAGCCGACATTTAGTCAGAGCAACCAAATGGATGTCCAAGGAGACGTGCTGTCTGGACTTGACTAAGTCGAGTTAAATCGCTTCGCCAAAACGACCAAGTAGCCCATAGGAATACACCACATTTTTTGGCGATTTTGGTCATTTTGGCCGCCAAAACGACCAAGTTAATGTTTATTGGGATTGGGACTGTAGGTGGCGCTTCAAACGAATACCAAACGAAACGGATATCAAACGATACCCCAATAAGTATAAAATACGATACAACACGTTCGTGGGGCGTCGCGCAGCACACGAACTTGAGCAAGTTCGAAACAAGTTCGATTTGATCTGGAGTCAAATGTTCAAGAGGTATTTGCCCGTAACTTTCAAAAATATTGGAACTTTTTATGTAATATGAATGCCCGTACAAAATTTGGTTGAAAATGGTTAAAATATTCAAAAGTTATTTACAAATGAATTTTTCATTACAGACGGACAGACAGACAGACAGGCGAACATGAAATTTTGCCCTATTTGCTAATTATAATTGTGCGCTAAGGCTCGCCCTGACTGCATGGCTCGCCCCACAGGGCACTCTTATTGAAACTGCTCTGAGTTGGAGTTATGTCTACTTAAATAAACATGTATCGAATTCGATACAGTTACAGTGGCACGTTATTTTAACCAAAACAATCAACTAAACACAATAGAACAGGTTACAGTTTTATTTTTGAGAGTAATCATCTGTTATTTGCGTCGAATTTCTCCTGGAGAGGGATTGATTAATTTTTATTGCGTCCAGTCCTTTTTGTTTTCGTGAGGTGGCATTTTATTTAATGAAAACAGTTAAAGTGAACCTACTACTGCAAACATTACAAAACATTCTAGAATAATATTTTGAAGTATTTAAAGGCAACAGATTAACATTTTAAGGTGTATTATTAGGAATTATAAATTTTTAAAAAAATGTTCTAGAACAAAAAAGATTTGTTCTACATTTTTTTTTTCAAAACTATAGCTAATATGACATAGAACATTAAAACAAATAAAGTGGCAAAAACTAGCTACTTCAAAAATATCCCGGTTGTGGGTACACATACTGTAGTTAGTAGTGCCCCCCCCCCCCCCCCCCCCTTATCTGTCAAAATTTGTATTAATATTCCATAGTTAGGTTGCTTCAGTCAACCAATATATTCCTATGGGGTCATAGGCTGTACTAATATAAACAGAACCGTCTTATATGTTTTATTTGTCAGAGTAACTTACTACTACTACTACTAGGTCGAGCGAACTCGGACAGTGGAAATGAGATCCTTCCAGGCTTCCCGATTCCCCATAGTAATCAGCTGTTATTTGGCTCCAATTTCCCCTAGAGTGCGATTAATTTTTATTGCGTCCAGCAAAAATATTTGCTATCTGGTCAATTTGACCACATAACTTGACCAACTACCCCCATAATGACAATTTTAGCTGTTTGGTGTGCATCCTTCGTACCAGAAATAATTAACCATCCAGAACAAAGGCAGCCAATTTTGGCGCGAAGGTTTAAACTTTGAAGGGCATTTTCTCGGAATGACATTTTTCATTAACAAATTACTACTCCTCCGTCATTTTTCAACCAATTTTCTTCGTTTTTGGCTCATTCGAACGAGTTTTGGAAGCTCTTTAAAGTCATCTTATGGAATTTTGATAAATATTACCATTTCTGGCAATTAGCCAATTTTAATTAACATATTATCCTTCAAATATAAAAATACATAAATTCGACTAATATATCGAATTTCACTCTTATAATAAGAAATACGTATTGCTTATTATTTACAAATATGATAGTTTTATAACGTAGTTAACGCGTAATTTTTATTTTCATGGTAGGTGGCGCTTCAAACGAATACCAAACGAAACGGATATCAAACGATACCCCAATAAGTATAAAATACGATACAACACGTTCGTGGGGCGTCGCGCAGCACGCGAACTTGAGCAAGTTCGAAACAAGTTCGATTTGATCAGGAGTCAAATGTTCGAGAGGTATTTGCCCGTAACTTTCAAAAATATTGGAACTTTTTCTGTAATATGAACGCCCGTACAAAATTTGGTTGAAAATGGTTAAAATATTCAAAAGTTATTTACAAATGAATTTTTCATTACAGACGGACAGACAGACAGACAGGCGAACATGAAATTTTGCCCTATTTGCTAATTATAATTGTGCGCTAAGGCTCGCCCTGACTGCATGGCTCGCCCCACAGGGCACTCTTATTGAAACTGCTCTGAGTTGGAGTTATGTCTACTTAAATAAACATGTATCGAATTCGATACAGTTACAGTGGCACGTTATTTTAACCAAAACAATAAACTAAACACAATAGAACAGGTTACAGTTTTATTTTTGAGAGTAATCATCTGTTATTTGCGTCGAATTGCTCCTGGAGAGGGATTGATTAATTTTTATTGCGTCCAGTCCTAAACTACCTACTTCAAAAACATCCCGGTCGTGGGTACACATACTGTAGTTAGTAGTGCCCCCCCCCCCCCCCCTTATCTGTCAAAATTTGTATTAATATTCCATAGTTAGGTTGCTTCAGTCAACCAATATATTCCTATGGGGTCATAGGCTGTACTAATATAAACAGAACCGTCTTATATGTTTTATTTGTCAGAGTAACTTACTACTACTACTACTAGGTCGAGCGAACTCGGACAGTGGAAATGAGATCCTTCCAGGCTTCCCGATTCCCCATAGTAATCAGCTGTTATTTGGCTCCAATTTCCCCTAGAGTGGGATTAATTTTTATTGCGTTCAGCAAAAAATATTTGCTATCTGGTCAATTTGACCACATAACTTGACCAACTACCCCCATAATGACAATTTTAGCTGTTTGGTGTGCATCCTTCGTACCAGAAATAATTAACCAACCTGAACACAGACAGCCAATTTTGGCGCGAAGGTTTAAACTTTGAAGGGCATTTTCTCGGAATGACATTTTTCATTTTCAAATTACTACTCCTCCGTCATTTTTCAACCAATTTTCTTCGTTTTTAGCTCATTCGAACGAGTTTTGGAAGCTCTTTAAAAGTCATCTTATGGAATTTTGTTTGATAAATATTACCATTTTTTGCAATTAGCCAATTTTAATTAACATATTATCCTTCCAATATAAAAATACATAAATTCGACTAATATATCGAATTTCACTCTTATAATAAGAAATACGTATTGCTTATTATTTACAAATTTTATTATACCTTTATTATAATTTTATTATTTATAACGTACTTAACGGTTGATGAACGAGTACAGTGATTTTATGAAGATTGACAGGTAATCTTATATCATTGCTTTCGCTTGGTATGCTTAGGTGTATACTTCGTATAAATTGTCATTTTCTCTTCCTCGCAGGGCGCGTCACGTCATCGCTTGAGAGCGTCTCGTTGGGACCGGGGTGGATATCTACCGCATCTGGTGTCGGTGAAGTCGGACGGTCGGTGTATGTCCCAGTGGAGGTACTGGGCAAGGATAGGAAATCAACGGGTCTCATTGCGCCCGAGTCGACAGCCGGCCGACGGATCTCTAATCCCGGAGGAGCAGCTAAGCGCTTCCGCACAGCAGCTTGCACTGGTCCGGAGAGGACAGTTTGGGTAACGACACCAGACGGGGTGAGCACGACTGAGGTCGCTTCTAGATGGATTGGTTCCTCCGCTTGGTCGGGGGCGTCCATAACATCAGTCTGTATTTGTCCAACCGAGAAACCAGGTTTAATAATGGGTCTCTCGATCACCGATTGATGGAGATTGGAAATACATACGTCTCGGAATATAGCAAAGCCACCGCTGGCTAGCTCATCCACTGCGAAGCGACGCAGCTCTCGCTGAGACAGTGATCTCTCACGGAACCAACTGCCAATGTTGGCGAAGGGGGTTAAGAAACGCCGAAAGCATTTGAAGTTCAGGAATTTACCAAGTTCATCGAGTTTGGCGAGTTGGGTTCCCAACAGCAACGGGTGCGCTCTCGGTGTGCGGATACAGACATCTGCAAGCCATCTTGATAACGCTTTGGTTCTCGAATATGAGGTACATTGCTAGCGAGGGGTGCAAGGGGACGCTCATAAAGCTATATACAGCGCCAGGGGTGGTGAGTGGCCCTTGAAAGTAATAAGGCGAAAATGAATCACCATTAACTTTGGAATACGTCTCGCGATCGGTTTCCTTAAAGTTCCAACCATACTCTTGAAAAGCAATGTGGTCAGAGGACGTACGGTCAACTCTGCTATATGTATCACTGGCGTTGCGTCGATAATACCCGGAAGAAGCCGCGGGATTGCGCCCAAGGAAGGATGACTCGGGTGTCAACAAAGGGGTATGGTATGTCGTGGACGATAGGGAAATCGTCTGTCAAATCCCGATATATGGCTGAACTGAGTTTATAAACTGATTCGTCTAAGAGAATGTCCAGCACGGGTTGCGGCAATAATGCTGTACCTATTCCCATGGCCGGGTGTCGGTTCGTGTCGTTAACATAAGCCTCCGCTTTAACAAACTGTTGATGTCTCACATGGCGTTGAGAGGCGGTCAAGGCTGGGAAAACGCGGTTGGTACCGCAACAAGTATGCGTAAAAACGTGCGTGGCTCCAGTGAGGCTGCGGATATGAATCAACGGAGTTGAGTCAAGCTCAGGATCCGTTACTGAGTCTTCGTTATCGTAGATCATAACGCCATAACTGTGGATAGCATTAACTGTATGTAACCATTCAGCATTAACCACTTCGGTGGTCAGTTCTACTGGTTTCCATAACGTATCCAACGAACTGGGTTCTCCACGCGCTTTTCTTATAATTTCATAACTAGGCATTTCACGTATATTCGCGTTTGGTTCGCCGACATATCTCAAATCATCTTCAATGAGGGCTACATCCAAGTTCCAGTTGATGAGACGACGGTAATCCATAAATGTTTCTCATACTCCGGTTATATTCCTCCGAGAGTCGTTGTCGCTGTGTATCGAAATTATGTATTGAATCGTCATCAGAAGTATCCATAATTGTTATCAACAATGTGTAAATATATTAATAATTCAACAAAGCAAACCAATGAGTCGATATAATTGTTATAATAACTTGAGTTTGTATAGGGCCAGCAATGCTGAGCCGCCCTCTATCCCCAGCCCGACACGGACCCAAGCCGTCCCTGGCCACATTAGCGCCACTATGTCTACTCCCTAGCCAACAGATGTGGAAGAACGGGTAGAAGACAAGCTGCTAACCCGCAGGGGAAGCTCGAGACCGGTCTCTCCAAGGGCTGTCCGTCGGGGTCGGGGGTTGTATTGACTGTTCTGAAATTAGTCTACAATAGGGTTTCGGTTCGCTACAGTAAACACACAGAGAATAGCTGTTATTTGTACTATCACACAAACTAACACACCCAATTTCACAACACGCACAAATGTCCGTTACAAAACCTACTATTTCCCGAATGTTGATATTTTGAATTTCCTTGGATACTCATTAAATAAATTTAAAGGTATTAATTTTAGAAAAAAAAATATATGATAAAACTCAAGAACTTTAATAAAAGGGTTGCGCGAGCGACACACCAGCGTCCCAATGTTTTAAATTTGCTATTAATTTATCAAGGATCAAAATTCGGTAAATATAGCGTTAGAATTCACACAGATCTGGGTCTACTGTGATATTATCGTCTTTGTTGGTTGTATTATTTAATTTATTTACTTGGTTGTGGTGTTTGTCTGTATAGTATCGGTGTTTATACTATTGTGGTATTAATGTCGTGATTAAAGGGTTGGTGGTATTAAACCATTAATGGATAATATAAGTATAGAGTTATGCGATCTAGTGACTTAAACTAGGGAGAACCTTGGGAGATAGCCACTAAGTGGACTGCGACCGTTCCCATAATGCTTATTATTACAGTGACTTGAACGGATTTATATGAATGCGATATTGTATTGACAATATCAAGCTAGGTTAGTTCTTGAAGTTTCAAGCCAACTAATAATTGACATCTCTTACTGTACTCTGGCGATTAACAAGAAGCGGGAGTAGTAATTAAGACTCGCATTCAAGTGTTATTGGGCCGTCATAATACAGCAAGACCAAGGTTTATTATTGTCATGCGTCATGTTTAATAATGACTTATCATGACTAGTGTAGTTTATTATAATTTTTTTGTTACTCCCTTTGTACTCGGGTTATACAAGAAGTGGCAGGCCGTCTCCAGAATTTACCCAGAGTTTGGTTTAACCGAAATAAAGGATATGGATTCCGTATTCAATTGTATTATCACCGTCATCATACAACTATTAAGGGTTTTGGTTGGCTGCGCGTCATGTTTAATAATGACTTATCGCAACATGTTGTCAAGAGTTGGGCTCAGGTTTCATGCGTCGTGTGTATAATAACTTATCATGAAACCTCCCACAATTCTTAATAGTATTCTAGAATGTTCTAGAACTTAGATTAAGTTTCATGCACTGTGTATAAAACGATTTATCATGAAACATCCCAAGTAGTCCTATTGTTATTTGGGACAGAAGCAATGTAAGAATAAAAAATTACGTTAGCCTGTCAAGCTGAATATATGGCATATTTTTTAAAAACGTATGGGGTCAGTGGTTAACGACGCAACATATCCCGTTCCCACGCTTGAGTGTGATATGCAGCGCACTCAAACGTTCCAAGGGAGTTAACTAGTCCAATAAAAAATATGTCAAGTCTGTTGGCTTGACTTCTTGCTTGCCGTAGTTGCCAGATTCTTCGCGTGCCATTTCTAGCAGGCAGAGGCGGCCTATAGGACGGTTGAGTCTCTGGGGGATGAAGTTTAGTTTTACCTTTTCCCTCAGCACTACTGTACTAGATCCACTGATCTTACCAGGCCATCCGCGCTGGCGCGTGTTTCTACTATCATTCTCCTTCCACATACGTGGAACGAGGTCTCGAGCCCGCATTATAACTGGGCTCTGAATCCTAGGGGGTCGAAATAAGCGCTGAGTATGCCAGGCAAATACGTTTGGTTTGGGTACCACCCTTTCTCATCTTCACTTTAAATACCATAATGTCACTTTCTGTATGCCAACGAAGACTTAATGGCTTCGTCTCTGGTAGGCTGTCCTTACTCAAGTCCAGTTCGGTATCGCCACGCTCGGTGGGGGGTATGGCCTTTAAAACCTCACGGGAATTGCTCGTGAATTTCATTAGGCGAAATCCTCCAAGTTTCAGGCAGTTTACTGTCCCTTGAGCAATGTTGATGGCTTCTGTTACGATCGGGGCTGATTTTGGGTTGTCGTCTATGTAAATATCCCGTTTGATATTATTTATGACCTGAGGTGGAAATTCATCCTTATGGTCATCAGCTGTCTGATGCAGTCGTAAGTTGGGTGGTGTATCTAATCGCTTAGTCATTTCAGACACAATGTTGGGTTCACTGTACCTAGTAAGGAAACAGTCTTGGTCTGAGGACAGGGGTGCGTCACTATCACTGTCGGTTTGGTCAGGGGTAGTCAAGACGTCCGCTTCTGTTTCTATGGTCTCATTGCAAAGGTGGGTCACTAAATTGCAAGTGTCGGTGTCTGTACTTGTTGGTCCTTTTCGTTCTAATAGAGTTTTCCAGGAAGGCCCGGTACAGAACCATCCCACTCTCGTCTGACAGATGTAGGCTGACATTGGTTCTGGATGTCTGGGTCGTTTCTCCAGGATTTCTAAGGCCTCGGGTACATTTTGGCCTCCCAACATCTGTACGCCTGGGTAGTCTGGGGTGAAATGGGGAATGTTATGATTACATATAAGGGCGTCATCATCCCAGACGTAGGCCTTGGCCGCTTGGCCTGACTTTTGGCAAAATTCCGGATGACGACCATTTTGATGTTAGAGACCCTGTCCCGGCCATTGGTACTGTATCTTGCGGGGTGGATAGGGATGCCTTCTAGTACTTTGTCTCAATGGTAGATTGCCAACGTTTCATTATCCCAGATAATGTTAGTTTCATGTCATGGCCCTGTTCCCTGGCGAACAAGGATTCTGCTAACTCTGCATGTAGCAAAGGGTGATGGGAGCCCTAACACACCGGACATGTTTTCGCGTTTATTAGTCTACACTTGCGTCGCAAATATCCCGGTCTAAGACAAAAGAAACATGTCGACAGGTCCAAAGCCTTCTGTCGTCTCTCCTTTAGTGTCTTTTTTAAGAAGGTGTTGCATTTCGCAAGTGGATGTGTGTCTATTTTACAAAGAGGGCACTTAAGGTTGATGGTGCCGGCTGTGATTGTATTATAGGTCTTTATGGTCGTCTTCCGGTTATCCACATATGCCTTCTTGGGGGTACTATTAGCCTTGGGAGGAGGTGTCATCCTATTTGGTTTGCCTTGGCTGCTATATTTATTCTCACCTCTGGGGTTTACGTCACCATAATATATGCTTTCACATCCCTCTGTGCCTGAACTAGAGTTATCAGAGGGACACTCTTCATAGTTGGTGACATAAGCGTATCACTTCTTGGTTGCTGTCTTATCAGTGCTTTTTGTGTCCGTGCGGGTGCTTCTTTCCCAGTTTACTGTGATAAGATACGTGGAGGTCTCGGCCTTCAAGAAGCTTCTAAATGAGTCCATATCGGGGAAACATGCATGTTTAAGTTTGTAATTGTAAGTGTATCGATCCCATCTGGTCCCATTGGAGCCCTTTGGAAGTGCACTGGAAACAAACTGTACTGTCATGGTTGTATCGTACACTTGTTTCTGTCCTAGCCAATCAAGCTGGCGACAAATTTCCTCTACTTCATCTCTAAACTATACGATCCCGTTTTGAGTGGATCTATTTTTAGAGATTAATCTGTTGTACATGTTGCGTGCCAAGCTTTCTTCACTGCTATTTCTTCTTTCCTCCTTCGTTACCATGGGGTAACGTATGTGATATCTTGGAATTTTCTCCCAAGCCAGAACTCCGTGTTATCTAACGGAGAAAAGCTTAGATTCCTCATCGAGTGCTTGGAAGGATCTCCCAAGTTAATGGCGTTAAAGTTTATTGGACATCCAGATGGATTAAGACAAGTTTGGGATACAATAAACATCAGGTATGGTAATAGGACTAACATAGCTAGGTATTTGTATGCAAAATTAATGGCGCCCCGAAAGTTTCTTAGCAGCGGGATTATAGAGTTTTCCGACGAAATTCAGGAGATCTGTAGACAGCTAGATTGGTTAGGTAAGTCTCATGAATACCAGAATTCTATGGTTGTAGGAGCCTTAGCATCAACTCTGCCAAAGGGTGGAGTAGGTACACGCTGGGACAAGACAGTGTTATATATGATGGAACAACAACGACGAGACCCTACCATGGCTGATCTCATGTCATTCTTGGATGGCGAAGTGAAATTACAGCTCATAAAGCAGTCCAGAGAGAAGACACCGGAAAACAAGGTAAGTGAGAAACCCGTTTCTAGGAGAAGGGTAACACCAGTGTGTTATACAGACAACGGCGAAAGCCAGACTTCTCAAGGAGAGGATAGCGGGAAAGACACTGAAAGATCTCATTATGTCAATAAAACGCCTAAAGACCAGGTAAGTAAATTCAAGTCTCGAACCAATGACAGGAGAGAACAGGTAAGAAAAACTCCTCCTACGTCTCCCAAGAGAATTCATGTAAGAAAGCCCGAGGAAAGAACAAGTGTGCACCACACAGCACAGGTTAAAGTAAGTAACATCAAACCCAAATGTGTGCTGTGCGACGGGCCCCACCGCTTGAATATGTGCGATGAATTCTTAAAGAAATCATTAAAAGAGAGACGGGAAGTCATGTGGGATAAGCGGTTGTGTTATAATTGCCTCAGACGAGGACACCAACGGCGAACCTGTTACTCCGACGCAAGGTGTGCAAAGTGCGGTGCGAAACATCATATCTTGTTGCACACTGAATTCGAGCGAAATAGTCCGAGTCAGGTGAGTGATTCCGAACTACATGTCCAATTCAGTGATGTGAACGACACTGATCAATCTGAGATGGAAGGATTCTATACGGACGAATTCTCCGACCAAAACGAATCCTGTTACTTAATAAACACCACCGCAGTGTATCGAGCACTCATGTATGAGAAAGACACAGACAGCGACCTCACCCTAACTACTTCAGATCAACAACAATCTTGGAAAGCGCCAACTTCAAATGTAGGAATCCGAGAATTTCCTGTAGTCCAGTTACGGGTCCACGGACCTCAGAAGAGCTATATAGTGAACGCCCTCCTGGACTCCGGCAGCACAGGAACATTCATCGATAAAGAACTAGCCGAAGACATCTTTGCTGGACAACCCAAGTTCCGAACCAAGCTAAACATGTCAGGGATCATGCAGGTTTGGAAATCTGCTGTGGCTGCCGACTATTATATAGGTGAGTTGTCCACTCCACAGGATAAACTAGGAGAACACAGTATAAGGTCAGTCAAAATGGTGGCAATAAAGAACTTCGCTACCACCCAAGTGGAACCTTATAATTGGGACGAAGATGATCATGCCCAACAACTTAACATTCCTAGATTCGACACCGATTATCCTGGAGTACAAATATTAATCGGTCAAAACGCGCATGAGGCGCTGGAGACATTGGAGAAACGACCTGCTCAACCGCAACCACTTCAGACCTATGCGGTAAGAACTAGAGTAGGTTGGTACCTTACTGGACCTTCCCGAAGAACGCTCAGAGAAAGACTGCTTCAAGATCGCGTCTGCCAGGTGAGTGAATGGGAAGATGATACTAGTGAGGGAGACGACCCAACTGAGGGAACACCATACTCCTCAGATAATGACGATATTAGCTCCAATGTAGATCAATGGAGATATTGCCCCAAGAAGTTTAATCCAACTGACATCGCTTCCAGAGGAGCAACTCCTCAAGAACTGACAGATACTACAGACCGGTTAGGTGAACCCGACTTCCTGAGTAAGGAGGATGAATGGCCTCCCCATCTTACTCCGACTGAGATTAGACCAGCCAAGGGAGCGGAGAAAGTCAAACCTAAAACCCGGACGGGTGGATCGGAGTTATTTGAACCCGGGATAGATCTGTCGGTATTACATATTGCCAGGGACGACGCCGTGGATCTGGACCTCCCCACCGCGAGTGGATCCTTCATGAAGATCAGAGAGAGCGATTGGAGCTCTGGAACATCAGACGTCTCGCAGGGACTCTCACCTCTCCTGCAGGGAGCGACGGACCACTATAGCTCCTGGAATCGGCTTTGTAAGGCCGTCGTGTACCTAGAGCGATGTTTCTATCGTCACTATTCCAGGACGAAGAGGAAACCTGGAATTGTATTCGGGATGCAGCGACTCAATCACCCAGTCGGTCGTTTGTGTTTACCGGAAGGGAATGGAGGACTCTCCGGAAACTGTGGAAGGCAAGATTCTCTTCCCACGACCACCTCCCTAATCCTTCAAACATCTAGGGACTCCATAACGTAACAACATATGGAGTGGGTGTGTGACTCTATTATTTTGTATTTGTTTTATTTTTATATTTATGTATGTATTATTATGTAATTTTATTTTAATCGTTTTATTTAATTTTATTTAGTAGTATGGTATTTTAGAGATTATTTAGTAGATTAGTGCAATATATATTCGCGTTTATTATTTAATTACGTATATTATATATTTAGTGCGACGGCGAGAAATAATTCTTTTTCTCTTTCCTTACTGCCCGTATCATATTATAAATACGTGACTACAGTAAGATGAAATATCCGTACTTATTAAAGTACAATAAAGCCACTACTATATTTAAGTATTATTGGTAGGCAGAGTATTAGGAATGCAAAGTTCAGATCCTCGTGTCTCGGCTAAACCAAGCTCTGGGTAGACCTTGGAAACGACTTGCCTCTTCACACTGACATTGCTTCGTGCGATATTGCTCTCATACCGTATATTAAATAATACATATAGTAGCGTGATGTCCCTTTAACAGTAGCGTATAACGCAAAATAAATCTGTTAAACCCTTTGACCATCTGTAATTCTAGTCGATTAAGATATCGCGGCACCCACCGATATACTTGAAAGACAAATTTCTAGAATCAATGGTTAACGTCCCCAGACAAGTTCTGGAATATACTGGTGCCCATCCTAAATATTAATTATTAATATTTACAAAATCTGTCAAATATCAGATCCTTTAAAATTCTAGTCGATTAAGATATCGTAGCACTTACCGATATTCTTAAAAGGACAAAATTCCTAGAATCAAGGATCCCAGTCCCCAGACACGTTCTGGAATAAAATTGTGTCTATTTAACATCAAATAATAAAATTTACGGGAATAAATTTAAATTCAATATTTCAATGAATTTAATAAATTGTCATTTTGTACAATTTATAACATTCCCAAAATTCCATTAATTAATAGATCATGGGAGCGGAGATTCACTCTATTAAGTGTATTTGTGTGCGAGAATCTCCAATGTATAGTCAATAGCCGATAAAATTCATAGAATCATGTATAAAGGGGATATTGACCATTAAAGAATTACTATTAAATAGCATCCCAGATCTGTATGCATGAGAATTACCCTAATTCTACCGCTAGCTTTCCATAATGTCACCATGGCAACAACCACGCTAGAATTAGAAGTGAGTTAAAAGAACAATAAAGGGCTTGCGTATTAAATAGCATACGGAATAAATAGCGCACCGCTAGTATCCAAGGATACATAATAACAACGTGACATTCTGGAAGGCACTTGACTAACGGACAAATGACCCGAATGTGTGATAGAATGTGTACCATTTGTGACTGTTACGTGGAATTTGTGCGTTTGTAGGTGAATGTTACTACTAAGGTGTGTTTACAGTAGCGAGTCGCAATTGTGAAAGTAACCCTAACTCTCCAGTAAGAACCTGAAGTATATCTAAGCCTTTGGGACGGACGGTGGAGTGGCTCGTGCTGGTTGTTGTAGTCGTTGTGCAGCTACGACGTTGGCGATAGGCACATCGGCGAAAGTACACCAGCGCTGAGGATCTCGCACTGTCCGGGGGCAGAGAGGGGTAGGCAGCGACGCCCGCTCGCCTAAATATAAACTCATTATAATATGGATAAACTTATATAGCAGATATGATTGAGTTGATAGAAGATGATCTTGGTATCAGGGAGCGATATACTCTACCTTTACAAGCGTTTGTTGATAGCTTGATACGCGGCGACGCTGGTCCAACTGCTGCGGAGGACGATGGTCGTTATATCGAACCGCCAATGTCCCAAGAGCAGCTCACGCGTGAGTTGGACTATAGGAAATTCACCGCTCGCTATATGCATCGTAATGGTACGTATGTGGACTTCTTAACTACTGGTCATCCTATCGATTTACACGATACGGACAATGTCGACACCAAAAGGGAAATGGTACGATTGAAATATCCTACCCAGCGGAAGCGGAACGATAAATTGAGACTCGAACACGAAAATTCTATTCGAAACCGACTCGAAAGTGCAGATGTCGAAGAGCCGGATAAACGCAGCGACTCCACCAAATACCTGGAATTCTTGAGAGAAACCTATCTCGATATTACCAGTCAACAGAATCTAGAAACTCGATATCCTCAAGGTATACATCATGACCGCATGGTAGGACTCAAACGGCTCTATTCCACTATGATGTATCTTACCGCCGATCGATCGCTACCTGTTGTACCTGATAGCTTCGAACGGATGGAGGAATATTGTAAGCTGGAGAAAGATCACTCGCGTTTCCCCTACAAGACGTGCGTTTTTGGTATTATTGCGATGAATGCCCAAGACCCAACCAACAAACGGAAAGATATAAACATCCGCGGAGACGTTGCTTTAAACACGGTTTTACTCGCTATACTTACGGGAGTTTCGAGCGAAACTTGTTCGATGTATCACCTACGCTCGTTCGACTCAGACGATCCTTAAATAAACCAATGATCAGAGTTTCGGAATACTCGATCAGAACTCCTCATTCCCTAGTGAGACTTCAGACTCTTGATCCTATTAGTATAACGGATCCTCCCGAGCTGTACTCACTGCTCAAAGATCTAGTGTTACCTGAACAATTAGTCGGTGGCACCCCAGTTGTGGGCTTCCTAGATATTAGCCCATTCTACCTAGCCGGATTGGGACGCGGACATTTAATATCGCCGTTTAACCCTTACCATCGTCCCGGCTTAACACGATATAACCTGTCACCAAAGTGGCGGAGAACGTTGTACCAAACGAGTTAAACGCTATTCTACAAAGATCAGAAAGGAAACCTGCGTTTGTTCAGATAAACGTAAGTTGTAACAGCAAGTCCAAGCGATAAACGAATTGTCTTTATCTCAGTTCGATTGTGAAATCCAGAATCTCTAAGAAGATATCGAACTTAGACAACCCCATTCTCTGCGAGAGTTTTTGGATGAACGTATCCAGCTACGAGCGGAGGAAAATCAGCTCGAGGAGAAGCATATCGAAACGGCGGATACCCCGACCATAATCCTACACCTTCTGATGCAATCATATTGCACCCTTCACCCAGGATTTATAGCCCTCCTAGTAAAGTGGCTCGCCCCAAAGAGAAAAGGACTCTTGCTAGCCTCGAAAGGCTGCGTAAACGCCATCTGCGTGAGAAAGACTAACTGTTTAGAGTATTTTTATATTTTAGAAACTGTGATTTGTTATATTTTATAGACTTAAATCCCATTTTCTGGGAGCGGTGTAAAAGCTTTTGCGTCATTAACCGGTTATTTTCCCTTAAAGTACTCTGTAGTTGGTTTGCCAGGCATAAAAAGGCCGTGTCCTTGCTGTACTGGTGTTTTAGAGGACATAAAAGTCATTTCTTCTGTATTTGTACTGTATTTGTACTTTAGAGGACATAATCCGCAATCTCGTGACGCAATAAGCTAGATACTCTTGAAAACAGTGTCGCTACCATAACGACGGCTAACAGCTGATATTGCCACGTCGACGTTTCTTTGTTTCTTTGTTCTCTCGTTGTTCGGTTGACCAATCAGAGCGTTTTTTGTCTCTGTGTTGGAGGTGTATACAGAACTCAGTAGTTCAGTGTTATGTTTTTTGCCTAGAGCCTAAGAACATCGGCCTTTGGCACCTACGTATATCAGCATTCTTTAGCTTTACATTAGTAGGCTTAATTATAGAACGTATATCTGTTATCAAACCAAACCTTATCAAACTAACGAGTTAATTACAATCTTATCATACATATCTATGCAATTCATATCTTACATTACTGCTTTTGCTGATGGTTATTCATTATATTGGTTGATGAATTATTATATCGGAATACTGATCAATAGTCAGACACCCCACCTTCTTGATATACTAAAGGTTAGAGAGACCGGTTACAGATAAACGATTGCGACCTATGTTGAGTGGTTTGAAGTGAATCTAATGCTATTTCATATGCCCGACATAAATTGTATGTTGCTCTCTTTATACGTGACCAAATTTAGTGAAGGTCGGCAGATTAGTGTGCAGTATTGTGCAGCATTGTGTATGAGTGTAACTGATAACAAAGCATCTCCTAAAGAATGCGCCATATACGTGAATCTATAGCCTTTTCGTTGTGTCTAGTTTAAGTCATAATTCTGTTTACATATTTAGAGCGCCACGCCCTAAAGGAACTGTTAATATTTCCCGAAAGTGAATAATATTTGTCAGAGATTATATATTACGATCAGTCGAATAATACAGTAGGCTTACACCATCAATCATTAAGCTCCGAACTCAGTCTCCCGGGTATATCCAACGGGTGAATGATTGCGCATAGACTGGCTTCGGCTAATGTAGTGTATCAAATACTCGTCATAAAGCTAAAGAATATATATCATCTAAAAGACATTCTAATTTTGGCAGGTTAAACTGTCAAAGGTCTTCAAAAGCGCAAACACTCGGGTCCCCAATGCGACAAGGTGAGCTGACTGCCTTGGCAGATAAGCTTTCTCTTAGCGCAGTGGGTGTTCAAGAGCACCGAATGCAGACTGGACAGACTGATGAGGTTCTGAT
>JAUCBJ010002569.1:0-61472 GCA_032718475.1 Nemertoderma westbladi
TATAAAGCGGATTCAATCCCACTAAAAGATAAATATTCCGCCTTTTATGATGACTTTAGTAAGATATGCAACAACAATTTAACGACTAAGGTCATATCTCATAAAAAAATTCCTCGAAAACCTTGGTTGTCGCATAACCTCATTCAGTCATCAATAAATAAAAATAAACTTTATCGAAAATATCTACTGCACCCAACAAATAGTAACTTCAAAAAATACAAAGATTATAGGAATACGTTTGTAAGCGCTATTCGTACTGCACAAAAAAATTATTATCACCAACAATTTCAAAACCACGGTCAAAATATGAAAAAAACCTGGTCTACAATAAATTCTGTACTGCACAGAGCTGATAGAGCAAGCTGCCCCAAGAAAATTATTATTAAGGTAGATGGCCAAGCAGATATAGAAGTGAAGGAACTGGATCAGATTGCTGAAGAGTTCAATAAACACTTTTCATCTATTGGCCCAAAACTAACAACTCAAATACAACCTGCTAGCAATTCTCGTCCACTACGTTATATCAAAAACTTAAGCGCTAAGTCGTTTGTTTTACTAGAGACTTCTCCTGTTGAGGTTGAATATAATCTGCTTCACCTAACTGATTCCTTGGCGACTAATGATAAGGGGGTTCCAATAAAATTAATAAAAATTGCAGCAAATCCAATCTCAATCCATTTAAGTTACCTTATAAACATATCCATAACAAAAGGCTTTTTTCCGGACCAATTAAAACACGCGAAAGTTATTCCAGTATTCAAAAATGAAGATCCATTCAATGTTAATAATTATCGTCCAATCTCGCTTCTACCTATTTTTAGTAAAATTTATGAACGTATAATCAATGATCAGTTATTATCATACTTTGAGCAGCTTTCGTTATTAACTCCGAACCAATACGGATTTAGGAAAAAATCAACTACAACCCTGGGTATATTAAGTATAGTGGAGAAACTACGCTCAGCATTAGACTCCGGAGACACTGCATGTGTAGTTTACCTAGACCTCCAGAAGGCCTTTGATACGTTAGACCATCCAATTCTCTTAAAAAAGCTAGAGGCTTACGGCGTCCGTGGCACTCCATTTAATTTAATTAAAGATTATTTAGCTAATCGAACTCAAGTAGTTTCGATTAATAATATTCTTTCATCATCTCAACCACTAGTTTGTGGGGTGCCCCAGGGGTCGATTCTGGGTCCTCTACTTTTTCTAATTTTTATTAATGATCTTCCTAATGTATCTGATTTATTAACGACTATGTTTGCTGATGACACAAGTCTCCTCCACGTAGGTAATGAACCTTTAGCTGTGATCAATAGTGTAAACATCGAGTTCGATAAAATTGTAGATTGGCTCCATGATAATAAATTATCCCCAAATGTAAAAAAAACTGAATATTCTATATTTACTAATAAACGAGTTGACCTTAATTCCCTCCCTAAAGTGAAGCTAAAATGTGCGAGTTTGCTGAGATCTAATATTTCAAAATACTTAGGAATAAAAATAGATAGCAAATTATCTTGGAAATCCCACGTAACCTTTATACTAAAAAAAATTAGTAAAACATGTGGTATTTTTTATAAATTACGCCACATATTCCCCCTCCATATTCTTAGAACTTTATACTTCTCTTTAATTCACCCATATATCCAATACGGAATTACAGTTTGGGGAAGTACATATGAATCCGTAATAAAACCGCTCCGTACTAAAATTAATAAAATATTACGCACTATCACTTTTAGCGCACCAGATCCAACATCGTTTCGTCAAGCGTCCTCACTCCCCATTTACCAGTCACTTGATATTTTACCTGTTGACCAATTATATAAACATGAAGTAATCAAATTTATGTACGACATACATCATAAAAAGTGTTTCAATTCTCCGGAAATATATAATTTATTTACTAAAACATCTAAAGTCCACCATTATGGCACACGTTCAGTTACCAGCGATTCATTTTATGTACCTCCAATCAAACTAGTAGTAGCCATGCAATCAATACGTTACCAGGGACCTATACTCTGGAACTCAATAGGAACCGATTATCGAAATTCTAAAACAAAAAGGTCTTTTTCGTTAAAAGTAAAACGTAAATTACTTAATAATAATACTTAAATGATATATTTATTAGTAATTATTAACACAATGGTCTGTCTGGTGCTTTCTACTAAATTTAATTTGTCTAATTTATTCCATTATTGTTTTAGATTCATTGGCATCAATTATATATGTGTTGTGTTGATATGTTGCAGCTACGACTGAGTATACTAACAATTAATACCATTGTATAATAATGAAGTAATGACATGTAAATGACAAGACTAATCAGCCCCAACCCCCCCCCCCCCCCCCCCCCCTCCCCACCAAACCCCCCCCCCCCTAGGCTCCAACATTTACTAGCGTTGCTACTCGTTGGTGCCTCCCAGTTATATATCTATTGTGATTAGTGCAATTTAAATATTCTTTATTATTGGGAAATACATATATTTGATATAACATTACTCTATGTTATAACATTACTATATGTTATAACATTACTCTATGTTGTAACATTACTCTATGTTGTAACATTACTCTGTTATAACATTACTCTATGTTATAACATTACTCTATGTTATAACATTACTCTATGTTATAACATTACTATATGTTATAACATTACTCTATGTTGTAACATTACTCTATGTTGTAACATTACTCTGTTATAACATTACTCTATGTTATAACATTACTCTATGTTATAACATTACTATATGTTATAACATTACTCTATGTTATAACATTACTCTATGTTATAACATTACTATATGTTATAACATTACTCTATGTTGTAACATTACTCTATGTTGTAACATTACTCTGTTATAACATTACTCTATGTTGTAACATTACTCTATGTTGTAACATTACTCTGTTATAACATTACTCTATGTTATAACATTACTATATGTTATAACATTACTCTATGTTATAACATTACTCTATGTTATAACATTACTCTATGTTGTAACATTACTCTATGTTGTAACATTACTCTGTTATAACATTACTCTATGTTATAACATTACTATATGTTATAACATTACTCTATGTTATAACATTACTCTATGTTATAACATTACTATATGTTATAACATTACTCTATGTTATAACATTACTCTATGTTATAACATTACTCTATGTTGTAACATTACTCTATGTTGTAACATTACTCTGTTATAACATTACTCTATGTTATAACATTACTATATGTTATAACATTACTCTATGTTATAACATTACTCTATGTTATAACATTACTATATGTTATAACATTACTCTATGTTATAACATTACTCTATGTTATAACATTACTATATGTTATAACATTACTCTATGTTATAACATTACTATATGTTATAACATTACTATATGTTATAACATTACTCTATGTTATAACATTACTCTATGTTGTAACATTACTCTATGTTGTAACATTACTCTGTTATAACATTACTCTATGTTATAACATCACTATATGTTATAACATTACTCTATGTTATAACATTACTCTATGTTATAACATTACTATATGTTATAACATTACTCTATGTTATAACATTACTCTATGTTATAACATTACTCTATGTTGTAACATTACTCTATGTTGTAACATTACTCTGTTATAACATTACTCTATGTTATAACATTACTATATGTTATAACATTACTCTATGTTATAACATTACTATATGTTATAACATTACTCTATGTTATAACATTACTCTATGTTATAACATTACTATATGTTATAACATTACTCTATGTTGTAACATTACTCTATGTTGTAACATTACTCTGTTATAACATTACTCTATGTTGTAACATTACTCTATGTTATAACATTACTCTATGTTATAACATTACTCTATGTTATAACATTACTATATGTTATAACATTACTCTATGTTATAACATTACTCTATGTTATAACATTACTCTATGTTATAACATTACTCTATGTTATAACATTACTCTATGTTATTACTCTATGTTATAACATTACTCAATGTTATAACATTACTCATGTTATAACATTACTCTAGTTATAACATTACTCTATGTTATAACATTACTCTATGTTATAACATTACTCTATGTTATAACATTACTCTATGTTATAACATTACTCTATGTTATAACATTACTCTATGTTATAACATTACTCTATGTTATAACATTACTCTATGTTATAACATTACTCTATGTTATAACATTACTCTATGTTATAACATTACTCTATGTTATAACATTACTCTATGTTATAACATTACTCTATGTTATTACTCTATGTTATAACATTACTCAATGTTATAACATTACTCAATGTTATAACATTACTCTATGTTATAACATTACTCTATGTTATAACATTACTCTATGTTATAACATTACTCTATGTTATAACATTACTCTATGTTATAACATTACTCTATGTTATTACTCTATGTTATAACATTACTCAATGTTATAACATTACTCAATGTTATAACATTACTCTATGTTATAACATTACTCTATGTTATAACATTACTCTATGTTGTAACATTACTCTATGTTATAACATTACTCTATGTTATAACATTACTCTATGTTATAACATTACTCTATGTTATAACATTACTATATGTTATAACATTACTCTATGTTATAACATTACTCTATGTTATAACATTACTCTATGTTATAACATTACTCTATGTTATAACATTACTCTATGTTATTACTCTATGTTATAACATTACTCAATGTTATAACATTACTCAATGTTATAACATTACTCTATGTTATAACATTACTCTATGTTATAACATTACTCTATGTTATAACATTACTCTATGTTATAACATTACTCTATGTTATAACATTACTCTATGTTATAACATTACTCTATGTTATAACATTACTCTATGTTATAACATTACTATATGTTATAACATTACTCTATGTTATAACATTACTCTATGTTATAACATTACTCTATGTTATAACATTACTCTATGTTATAACATTACTCTATGTTATTACTCTATGTTATAACATTACTCAATGTTATAACATTACTCAATGTTATAACATTACTCTATGTTATAACATTACTCTATGTTATAACATTACTCTATGTTATAACATTACTCTATGTTATAACATTACTCTATGTTATAACATTACTCTATGTTGTAACATTACTCTATGTTATAACATTACTCTATGTTATAACATTACTCTATGTTATAACATTACTCTATGTTATAACATTACTATATGTTATAACATTACTCTATGTTATAACATTACTCTATGTTATAACATTACTCTATGTTATAACATTACTCTATGTTATAACATTACTCTATGTTATTACTCTATGTTATAACATTACTCAATGTTATAACATTACTCAATGTTATAACATTACTCTATGTTATAACATTACTCTATGTTATAACATTACTCTATGTTATAACATTACTCTATGTTATAACATTACTCTATGTTATAACATTACTCTATGTTATAACATTACTCTATGTTATAACATTACTCTATGTTATAACATTACTATATGTTATAACATTACTATATGTTATAACATTACTCTATGTTGTAACATTACTCTATGTTATAACATTACTCTATGTTATAACATTACTCTATGTTATAACATTACTCTATGTTATAACATTACTATATGTTATAACATTACTCTATGTTATAACATTACTCTATGTTATAACATTACTCTATGTTATAACATTACTCTATGTTATAACATTACTCTATGTTATTACTCTATGTTATAACATTACTCAATGTTATAACATTACTCAATGTTATAACATTACTCTATGTTATAACATTACTCTATGTTATAACATTACTCTATGTTATAACATTACTCTATGTTATAACATTACTCTATGTTATAACATTACTCTATGTTATAACATTACTCTATGTTATAACATTACTCTATGTTATAACATTACTCTATGTTATACTGTAACATTACTCTATGTTACAACATTACTCTATGTTATAACATTACTCTATGTTATACTGTAACATTACTCTATGTTACAACATTACTCTATGTTACAACATTACTCTATGTTATAACATTACTCTATGTTATAACATTACTCTATGTTATAACATTACTCTATGTTATAACATTACTCTATGTTATAACATTACTCTATGTTATAACATTACTCTATGTTGTAACATTTTTTCTATGTTATAACATTACTCTATGTTATACTGTAACATTACTCTATGTTATAACATTACTCTATGTTATAACATTACTCTATGTTGTAACATTACTATATGTTATAACATTACTCTATGTTATAACATTACTCTATGTTATAACATTACTCTATGTTATACTGTAACATTACTCTATGTTACAACATTACTCTATGTTATAACATTACTCTATGTTATACTGTAACATTACTCTATGTTACAACATTACTCTATGTTACAACATTACTCTATGTTATAACATTACTCTATGTTATAACATTACTCTATGTTATAACATTACTCTATGTTATAACATTACTCTATGTTATAACATTACTCTATGTTATAACATTACTCTATGTTATAACATTACTCTATGTTATAACATTACTCTATGTTATAACATTACTCTATGTTATAACATTACTCTATGTTATAACATTACTCTATGTTATAACATTACTCTATGTTATAACATTACTCTATGTTATAACATTACTCTATGTTATACTGTAACATTACTCTATGTTTACTGTAACATTACTCTATGTTATAACATTACTCTATGTTATACTGTAACATTACTCTATGTTATAACATTACTCTATGTTATACTGTAACATTACTCTATGTTATAACATTACTCTATGTTATAACATTACTCTATGTTTACTGTAACATTACTCTATGTTGTAACATTACTCTATGTTATACTGTAACATTACTCTATGTTATAACATTACTCTATGTTATAACATTACTCTATGTTATAACATTACTCTATGTTAGTAACATTACTCTATGTTATACTGTAACATTACTCTATGTTATACTGTAACATTACTCTATGTTATAACATTACTCTATGTTATAACATTACTCTATGTTATAACATTACTCTATGTTGTAACATTACTCTATGTTATACTGTAACATTACTCTATGTTACAACATTACTCTATGTTACAACATTACTCTATGTTATAACATTACTCTATGTTGTAACATTACTCTATGTTATAACATTACTCTATGTTATAACATTACTCTATGTTATAACATTACTCTATGTTATAACATTACTCTATGTTATACTGTAACATTACTCTATGTTGTAACATTACTCTATGTTATACTGTAACATTACTCTATGTTATAACATTACTCTATGTTATAACATTACTCTATGTTATAACATTACTCTATGTTGTAACATTACTCTATGTTATACTGTAACATTACTCTATGTTACAACATTACTCTATGTTACAACATTACTCTATGTTATAACATTACTCTATGTTGTAACATTACTCTATGTTATAACATTACTCTATGTTATAACATTACTCTATGTTATAACATTACTCTATGTTATAACATTACTCTATGTTATAACATTACTCTATGTTATAACATTACTCTATGTTATAACATTACTCTATGTTATACTGTAACATTACTCTATGTTGTAACATTACTCTATGTTATACTGTAACATTACTCTATGTTATAACATTACTCTATGTTATAACATTACTCTATGTTATAACATTACTCTATGTTATAACATTACTCTATGTTATACTGTAACATTACTCTATGTTGTAACATTACTCTATGTTATACTGTAACATTACTCTATGTTATAACATTACTCTATGTTATAACATTACTCTATGTTATAACATTACTCTATGTTGTAACATTACTCTATGTTATACTGTAACATTACTCTATGTTACAACATTACTCTATGTTACAACATTACTCTATGTTATAACATTACTCTATGTTATAACATTACTCTATGTTATAACATTACTCTATGTTATAACATTACTCTATGTTATAACATTACTCTATGTTATAACATTACTCTATGTTATAACATTACTCTATGTTATAACATTACTCTATGTTATACTGTAACATTACTCTATGTTGTAACATTACTCTATGTTATACTGTAACATTACTCTATGTTATAACATTACTCTATGTTATAACATTACTCTATGTTATAACATTACTCTATGTTATAACATTACTCTATGTTATAACATTACTCTATGTTATAACATTACTCTATGTTATAACATTACTCTATGTTATAACATTACTCTATGTTATAACATTACTCTATGTTATAACATTACTCTATGTTATAACATTACTCTATGTTATAACATTACTCTATGTTATACTGTAACATTACTCTATGTTACAACATTACTCTATGTTATAACATTACTCTATGTTATACTGTAACATTACTCTATGTTACAACATTACTCTATGTTACAACATTACTCTATGTTATAACATTACTCTATGTTATAACATTACTCTATGTTATAACATTACTCTATGTTATAACATTACTCTATGTTATAACATTACTCTATGTTATAACATTACTCTATGTTGTAACATTTTTTCTATGTTATAACATTACTCTATGTTATACTGTAACATTACTCTATGTTATAACATTACTCTATGTTATAACATTACTCTATGTTGTAACATTACTATATGTTATAACATTACTCTATGTTATAACATTACTCTATGTTATAACATTACTCTATGTTATAACATTACTCTATGTTATACTGTAACATTACTCTATGTTACAACATTACTCTATGTTACAACATTACTCTATGTTATAACATTACTCTATGTTATAACATTACTCTATGTTATAACATTACTCTATGTTATAACATTACTCTATGTTATAACATTACTCTATGTTATAACATTACTCTATGTTATAACATTACTCTATGTTATAACATTACTCTATGTTGTAACATTTTTCTATGTTATAACATTACTCTATGTTATACTGTAACATTACTCTATGTTATAACATTACTCTATGTTATAACATTACTCTATGTTGTAACATTACTCTATGTTATAACATTACTCTATGTTATAACATTACTCTATGTTATAACATTACTCTATGTTATAACATTACTATATGTTATAACATTACTATATGTTATAACATTACTCTATGTTATAACATTACTCTATGTTATAACATTACTCTATGTTATAACATTACTCTATGTTATACTGTAACATTACTCTATGTTACAACATTACTCTATGTTACAACATTACTCTATGTTATAACATTACTCTATGTTATAACATTACTCTATGTTATAACATTACTCTATGTTATAACATTACTCTATGTTATAACATTACTCTATGTTATAACATTACTCTATGTTACAACATTACTCTATGTTATAACATTACTCTATGTTATAACATTACTATATGTTATAACATTACTCTATGTTATAACATTACTCTATGTTATACTGTAACATTACTCTATGTTATAACATTACTCTATGTTATAACATTACTCTATGTTGTAACATTACTATATGTTATAACATTACTCTATGTTATAACATTACTCTATGTTATAACATTACTCTATGTTATACTGTAACATTACTCTATGTTACAACATTACTCTATGTTATAACATTACTCTATGTTATACTGTAACATTACTCTATGTTACAACATTACTCTATGTTACAACATTACTCTATGTTATAACATTACTCTATGTTATAACATTACTCTATGTTATAACATTACTCTATGTTATAACATTACTCTATGTTATAACATTACTCTATGTTATAACATTACTCTATGTTATAACATTACTCTATGTTATAACATTACTCTATGTTATAACATTACTCTATGTTATAACATTACTCTATGTTATAACATTACTCTATGTTATAACATTACTCTATGTTATAACATTACTCTATGTTATAACATTACTCTATGTTGTAACATTTTTTCTATGTTATAACATTACTCTATGTTATACTGTAACATTACTCTATGTTATACTGTAACATTACTCTATGTTATAACATTACTCTATGTTATACTGTAACATTACTCTATGTTATAACATTACTCTATGTTATACTGTAACATTACTCTATGTTATAACATTACTCTATGTTATAACATTACTCTATGTTATACTGTAACATTACTCTATGTTGTAACATTACTCTATGTTATACTGTAACATTACTCTATGTTATAACATTACTCTATGTTATAACATTACTCTATGTTATACTGTAACATTACTCTATGTTATACTGTAACATTACTCTATGTTATAACATTACTCTATGTTATAACATTACTCTATGTTATAACATTACTCTATGTTGTAACATTACTCTATGTTATACTGTAACATTACTCTATGTTACAACATTACTCTATGTTACAACATTACTCTATGTTATAACATTACTCTATGTTGTAACATTACTCTATGTTATAACATTACTCTATGTTATAACATTACTCTATGTTATAACATTACTCTATGTTATAACATTACTCTATGTTATACTGTAACATTACTCTATGTTGTAACATTACTCTATGTTATACTGTAACATTACTCTATGTTATAACATTACTCTATGTTATAACATTACTCTATGTTACAACATTACTCTATGTTATAACATTACTCTATGTTGTAACATTACTCTATGTTATAACATTACTCTATGTTATAACATTACTCTATGTTATAACATTACTCTATGTTATAACATTACTCTATGTTATACTGTAACATTACTCTATGTTGTAACATTACTCTATGTTATACTGTAACATTACTCTATGTTATAACATTACTCTATGTTATAACATTACTCTATGTTATAACATTACTCTATGTTGTAACATTACTCTATGTTATACTGTAACATTACTCTATGTTACAACATTACTCTATGTTACAACATTACTCTATGTTATAACATTACTCTATGTTGTAACATTACTCTATGTTATAACATTACTCTATGTTATAACATTACTCTATGTTATAACATTACTCTATGTTATAACATTACTCTATGTTATAACATTACTCTATGTTATAACATTACTCTATGTTATAACATTACTCTATGTTATACTGTAACATTACTCTATGTTGTAACATTACTCTATGTTATACTGTAACATTACTCTATGTTATAACATTACTCTATGTTATAACATTACTCTATGTTATAACATTACTCTATGTTATAACATTACTCTATGTTATACTGTAACATTACTCTATGTTGTAACATTACTCTATGTTATACTGTAACATTACTCTATGTTATAACATTACTCTATGTTATAACATTACTCTATGTTATAACATTACTCTATGTTGTAACATTACTCTATGTTATACTGTAACATTACTCTATGTTACAACATTACTCTATGTTACAACATTACTCTATGTTATAACATTACTCTATGTTATAACATTACTCTATGTTATAACATTACTCTATGTTATAACATTACTCTATGTTATAACATTACTCTATGTTATAACATTACTCTATGTTATAACATTACTCTATGTTATAACATTACTCTATGTTATACTGTAACATTACTCTATGTTGTAACATTACTCTATGTTATACTGTAACATTACTCTATGTTATAACATTACTCTATGTTATAACATTACTCTATGTTATAACATTACTCTATGTTATAACATTACTCTATGTTATAACATTACTCTATGTTATAACATTACTCTATGTTATAACATTACTCTATGTTATAACATTACTCTATGTTATAACATTACTCTATGTTATAACATTACTCTATGTTATAACATTACTCTATGTTATAACATTACTCTATGTTATAACATTACTCTATGTTATACTGTAACATTACTCTATGTTACAACATTACTCTATGTTATAACATTACTCTATGTTATACTGTAACATTACTCTATGTTACAACATTACTCTATGTTACAACATTACTCTATGTTATAACATTACTCTATGTTATAACATTACTCTATGTTATAACATTACTCTATGTTATAACATTACTCTATGTTATAACATTACTCTATGTTATAACATTACTCTATGTTGTAACATTTTTTCTATGTTATAACATTACTCTATGTTATACTGTAACATTACTCTATGTTATAACATTACTCTATGTTATAACATTACTCTATGTTGTAACATTACTATATGTTATAACATTACTCTATGTTATAACATTACTCTATGTTATAACATTACTCTATGTTATAACATTACTCTATGTTATACTGTAACATTACTCTATGTTACAACATTACTCTATGTTACAACATTACTCTATGTTATAACATTACTCTATGTTATAACATTACTCTATGTTATAACATTACTCTATGTTATAACATTACTCTATGTTATAACATTACTCTATGTTATAACATTACTCTATGTTATAACATTACTCTATGTTATAACATTACTCTATGTTGTAACATTTTTTCTATGTTATAACATTACTCTATGTTATACTGTAACATTACTCTATGTTATAACATTACTCTATGTTATAACATTACTCTATGTTGTAACATTACTCTATGTTATAACATTACTCTATGTTATAACATTACTCTATGTTATAACATTACTAGTTTTTGTTTTTAAATGTTTGTTGCAAACGGCTTCAAAATTTTCGTAGTATTGATCAAACTTTTTTTTGTTTGGAATGGTTGGATTTTTATAAGACCAAGTGTTGTGATTATTTAAATCACGGAGAAACATTTGTTCATTAAAGTTTGTGTAGTCGAAGACTGTGTACCTGTTTTGGGGCGCAAAATAATTGGAAAAATTTTCGACGGTTACAAATGTAGACAGATGGTCTGTTGTGCCTATCTGAGACGAAAAAACTCCGGAATTAGTAATTCTATCGGTAACATTTGTAAAAATATGGTCCAATAGTGTTTTAGTTCCATTGGGTGATATACGAGTAGCAACTTTGATTAATTGGTCAAAACCGCATGAGCTAAATAGATCAATATACTTATTCTGTAATGGTTTATTTTTTAAAAGGTCCACATTAAAATCCCCTGTAATAATACAGCGCACTTTCGACTTGCCTAGCAAAGTTAGACTCATTTCGATTTTCATTTGAAAATCGTCAAGAGTGACGGTGTCAGGTCTATAGATACAACTAACAACCATTGGCCATGATCCTGGAACATGTAACTGCAACCAAATATTTTCAATACCTGTTAACTTTAGGTCAACACGGTCCTGTACTTCAATTCCATCCTTTACAAAAATGGCTACACCACCGCGATGTTTGCAACCGATAGACCGATTATCAGTGAACGGTCCTTGGTATCCTTCTAATTTTAAAAAATCTAGGTTGTCGACATCACTTATGAAAGTTTCAGAAAATGTGAGAACATCAAAGTCCTTATTTAACATATCTAAGAAGTACGTGGTTTCTAATTGGTTTGTTATTAAACTTCTTATATTTAAATGAAAAACAGAGAATAATTTGGTTTTATTAAATTTAGAATTAAAACTGTCATGGTCGTAGTAACCGCCGGGTATATTATAGTTGGCGCAATTTGTAACAGGATCAATCGAATCAAAAAGTGGGTTTGTAATGCTGGAGTCAATATCCACATCGGAATCGCAAATGGGTTCTGAAAATATGTCTGAGTCATCATTGTCTATAAATGCAAATGGAAACATAGAATTATAACAATAAATACACGTTAATCCAAGGTTGTTCGGTGAGACCCGTACATTGTGTACTTCTGCAGAATTAAGAAACGTGCCGCAGGGTAAATGATATATTGATCTACAGACATCACAAAAAAATGACTCTTCGGACGGCTTTACTTTACAAAAACAGAAATTACAATCGGGCCCACATGTTGACGAATCGACACTTGACATATATTTCAATACAAAAAAATAAAATAAAAATAAAATACAAAAAAATAGGAAATATTTGGCATACAATGGGGAAAGATTCAATGAAGAAGTATAAAGCAAACAATAGTAATGTTAAGATTAGCTCCGGCACCGGCGGCTACTTAGGTTAAACATTATTTGTACTTGTCCAACTGGCACCTATAACTCATTTTATATTGAAAATATATATTGGCAATATTATTAGGATAAGAAAATACCAGAAACATCAGAATATTTTTGTATATCGAAGTAATTAATTATAATTCAATCGAAGTCTTATATTACAGCATTACTTAATATTTTAATCAATAATGATACATTAATACTTAATTCAATAGCTTACATAATGATACATTAATACTTAATTCAATATCTTACATAATGATACATTAATACAATAGCTTACATAATGATACATTAATACTTAATTCAATAGCTTACATAATGATAGTCTAACTTCCATTATAAATCTTAATTCATGTTGTTATATTAAAAGAGAAAAAGAAAATCATAGAACATATGAAACATTACGGTTCAGAGAGCTTAAATTACTCAGCATTAGTCGACGAGAGGACATTGAAACTGTTGTTCAGGGTGATATTAGATGAAACACCATCATCCAGGGCAATTGTTTCGTTCGGTAGATGCGGGGATCCGCTATCGCCCGACCGCCGAGAGGTACTTCTAACCATTGGTTTGTCGGATAGGTGATCAATGTCAGCCATTGAATGGACTCTTGAAGGTTTACTCGTCTCGGAAAACTTCATCATTATTTCACCGTTGAAGCTGTAAGCTGCACTGATTCCTCCAGCACTGCGTATGCGCTGGAGTTCACGCAAAAGTATGGAACGATGCGGAGTTAGATGTTCCGTTACGCGTAGAGGAGATATTCCTTTCCGATTACGCAAAGCAACGATTCGTGATTGGTGACCAACAAATCGAATAATCATAGGTCGATTTCGTTGTCCTTTTCCCCCAGTACGTAACGTGACGGGATCATTCGGCCTAGTCTCCAGCCTTCCTAGACGGTGGAAGACATCGACCAGACTCCAAGGAATCTGTAATTTTTCCATTGTCTCCATCACGGCATTTTCTTCTTCCTGCTGGTTCAGCGATTCAGAAACTCCATGTATAAGTATGTTATGTTTTCTAGAGTATTGTTCAAGGGCGTCATTGTTTAGGCGCAAGTCTTCGTTTTGACGTCTAAGATTTACAATTTCCTTCTGCAATGCCGGAATTTTCTGCACGGATTCGGATAGAGATTTTATTTCAAGAGTTAGGGTCTGGAGAGCTACTTTAATTTCACCTTGACTTTCTATGAGTGATTTACCAAAGTCTTTCCATGACGGTTGAGAACCCATCGCTTGCGGTACCGGCTAGCGGTACCGACCCGTTGCCGTTAGATTGTATTATGTAGCAGTGTAGGGTCTACTGCCTGACTACAGTATAGAACGATGTCCCGAACGCTGGAATCAGGGAATGAGGCAACTACCTCGTCGTTATACTGTTACTACTCTATCGTGCTATCAGTAGTCAGGTTTACAGGTCAGACATTTCATTAAGCAGCACAGTCAAGCCACCGGTACCGGTAGGCTAATTCAGTAATTAGCACATTGATGTACAGTACAGCAGTACAGAGTCTCCAAAATCCTGCACAGTAGGGAGTGCAGGTATAGTATCAAAAACAAAGACCCAAGACCCATCAACTCACCTCCTACTGTAAGAAAGATCATCCCTCCAATAGTAATATCAGACCCTAAGCTAGTCCAACATCGTAGGTCTATCATAGGCACTCGAGCTCAGGTCAAGCGGGACCAAGAAGCAGCAGAACAGCAACTACCCGCGAGCCGAGAACTTATTTCTCAGCGGTATTCTGTGACAAACCTAGTCTGTAATAATACTTATATATACTATAAGCATACCGGTATTCTAATATATTATATATATATCACGCTACACTGAGTAGCAGTATCGGTAATTAATTACTAGGCTAACGGTGATACTGAATTACTAGACTTGCTTAAACTGTAATATAGCAGTAGGCATTCAACTGTACAAACCAACATGTCTGACACAAAGCAAAACCTGTCAGACAGTCTCCTAGATACAACCATATGTGACCCAGACAGGAGTGTGGAACGTGTGGGACCGAAGTTCAACAGTTTCAGTTTATTTATTTATTTCACTAATATATATATAAAAGTACATACAATATATATAACAAAAAAAAATTTCAATCAAAACGACCAAGAAGCAGCAGAACAGCAACTACCCGCGAGCCGAGAACTTATTTCTCAGCGGCCCGACAGCTCCAGTAGTGCGGATACTGTAGAGCTGACACCCGAGCACGGAGCAAAGATGACAGATGGGGTTTATTCGGACCCCCTTCTCATCCTTCCTGCAGCCGTACTCACGAGGTTATTGATTGCGGTGGAGGAACACCAGATTGATTGGGCGAGAAATAAGCGATCGACTAAGGATAGTTATGCGGGATACACAAGGGAAGAACTGAAGCCTATGGTCGAGTCGCAATGGAACTTCCCCGGACCCGGACTCCCGTTTGATTTATCGGAAGCTGCCTGGGAAGACATACACAGGATGGGAGTAACCAAGGAAACCATCGATCCAGCTGTGTGGAAGAGGTCAGCAGCAGGATACGTACAGGGATTCTTCAGCTCTATGGAGCGATTAAAAGAACAACTGTTTCAACAACCCCAAGGACCTCAAGAGCAGGGACAGCTGCTTTATCAAGTTAGAGAAATAATTCTACGAATCAGGCTAATCTTATCGGCCTTTGAGGAGGCTTCTAAAAGAAGACAAGACACGTCGTTGCAAGTTGCCGTAAAGACTTGGTTTCAACGGGTGAGTCTCCAGGTTCAAGGAACGGCTCAGTGGAAAGCTCAGCTGGATGAGCGCTCAACCCATGGAGAATCAACAGACGCTACATTTTCCCAAGTGGAAAGTGAAGTGACGGCAGAGAAACCGCATAAGAGGGATGCCATTGACATCTATCTGTCGGACTATCAACGTTTTGTAGGAGATGAAGAGTTGAGGAGAAGGCTAGATGGACTTAGCCCTAATAGTGAAGGAGCCAAGCTTGTGTTGGACGCAATAGATGCGGATAGGATAGCTGCGAACCAAGCTACATTTGATGAATGCCTCCGCATCACTAGGGTCCAAGAAGAACAAGTAAAGAAAAAACGTATAGCAGACAGAAAGACAGCGGCAGTGGCAGCAGCAGTGGCAGCGGCAGAAGCGGAAAGAAAAGCGGCAGCGGCAGCGGCAGCGGCAGAAGTAGAAGCGGAAAGAAAGGCGGTAGAAGTGGAAAGAAAGGCGGTAGAAATGGAAAGAAAGGCAGTAGAAGTGGAAAGAAAGGCGGCAGTGGCAGCGGCCGAAGCGGAAAGAAAGGCGGCAGTGGCAGCGGCAGAGGCAGTGGCAGAAGCAGAACGGAGAGCTTCTGAAGAAACCACCCAACTAGAATTGGAAAACATTCAGGAGAATCAAGACTGCATAAATAAACAGTTAACAGCTAGTCAAATGCAGATGATGGGTCGATCAACTCCCAAAAGACAGGGATATACATCATCTGAGGAAGGCGATACCACCGATCCTGAAGGCGGAGGAAATAGATCTCGTCTAAGCAGACGTAGAAGAATGTCCCACCGTCAGAAATTGCCTGATTTGCCCCCAGCTGTTAGAAGGCAACTAAATAACACAAACTTAGGTAGTATAGAACCCACAGACCAAATAATTAACATAGAAAGACTCCCTACTATAGTAGATGAGCCTGAAATAATTAGGCCTGTTCTCGAAGCCACCCCTTCGGTGATAGAGACACATGTACTCCCTGAACCTACCTCTAAATTCCCTCTGCACAGCACGAAGCTACCTGTGCCCCACAGAACCACCCCTGAAATTGTTCATGTCCTGGACTCCGAGCGAAATATTCCTGACTTGTCGCCCGTTGTCCCTCGTCCGCCCGCTACAACATTGGCGCCTCCCGCTTCGGCGGTCGAGTGGGTAGATGAGGGACGACGGGAGATGGGTCTCCTGCTCGGACAGCTGAGGGAACAACATTCTCGCTCCTCTCAGCAGGCCCAGGAGATGGAGGGAACTGTGCAGCAGTTAAAGGGAACAATTAGAGAGAGTAGGTTAGAGTTGCAAGAAGTGCAGCAAAGTATCGCATTAGAACGCGATAAATTAGTAAATACACAAAAGGGTATACCACCACCCCCTGTAACAATGTGTCAACCTGTTAGGTCTGAAGTATTTCATGCGCAAGGTGTGGAGCCTACACGCATCTATACTGCTAGCGAAGTGGAAACTCCTATAGTAAACCCTATTAAGGGTAATTATAAACCCGTTGACAATGATATCCCATATAGACTTGATAATAATCCGAGAAATTTATATACCGATAACTCGATATTAAATAACACGATGGCCCAAGAAAGTTTTATGCGTCAAATGGCTAGAACCGAAGCCTGTCAAGCGGTAAAGGTGGGAGAGATCGTCAAGTTCAATGGAGATGAGATGAAATGGTTACCTTTTAATGAATATTACAAAGATAACATACAGAACTCTGTGCTATCTAACGGAGAGAAACTTAGATTCCTCATCGAGTGCTTGGAAGGATCTCCCAAGTTAATGGCGTTAAAGTTTATTGGACATCCAGATGGATTAAGACAAGTTTGGGATACACTAAACATCAGGTATGGTAATAGGAATAACATAGCTAAATATTTGTATGCTAAATTAGTAGCGACACGAAAGTTCATTAGCAGCGGGATAATAGAGTTTTCCGATGAGATTCAAGAGATCTGTAGACAATTAGATTGGTTAGGTAAGTCTCATGAATATCAGAGTTCTATGGTTATTGGAGCCGTGGCTTCTACTTTACCGAAGGGTGGAGTAGGTACACGCTGGGATAAGAAAGTGTTATATATGATGGAACAACAACGACGAGACCCTACCATGGCTGATCTCATGTCATTCTTAGATGGAGAAGTGAAATTACAGCTCCTAAAACAGTCCAGAGAGAAGACACCGGAAAACAAGGTAAGTGAGAAACCCGTTTCTAGGAGAAAGGTAACACCAGTGTGTTATACCGACGACGGCGAAAGCCAGATTTCTCAAGGGGAGGATAGCGGGAAAGACACTGAAAGATCTTATTATGTCAATAAAACGCCTAAAGAACAGGTAAGTAAATTCAAGTCTCGAACCAATGACAGGAGAGAACAGATAAGAAAAACTCCTCCTACGTCTCCCAAGAGAATTCAGGTGAGAAAGCCCGAAGAAAGAACGAGTGTGCACAATGTTATTCAAAATAAAGTAAGCAACATCAAACCGACATGTGCGTTATGTGACGGGACCCACCGTTTGAATATGTGTGATGAATTCCTGAAGAAATCATTAACGGAGAGACGAGAAGTCATGTGGGATAAGCGGTTGTGTTATAATTGCCTCAGACAAGGACACCAACGGCGAACCTGTTACTCCGACACAAGGTGTGCAAAGTGCGGTGCGAAACATCATATCTTGTTGCACACTGAATTCGAACGAAACAGTCCGAGTCAGGTAAGTGATTCCGAACTACATGTCCAATTCAGTGATGTGAACGACACTGACCAAAGTTCTGAGATGGAAGGATTCTATACGGATGAATTCTCCGACGAAGATGAATCCTGTTACATGATAAATACCGCAGTGTATCGAGCACTTACGTATGAAAAAGACACAGACAGCGACCTCACCCTAACTACTTCTGATCGACAACCATCTTGGAAAGCGCCACCTTCCAATGTAGGAATCCGAGAATTTCCTGTAGTACAGTTAAGGGTCCACGGACCTAAAAGGAGTTATGTAGTGAACGCCCTCCTTGACTCCGGTAGTACAGGAACATTCATCGACAAAGAACTAGCCGAAGACATCTTTGCTGGACAACCCAAGTTCCGAACTAAGCTAAACATGTCAGGAATTATGCAGGTTTGGAAATCTACAGTAATAGCGGATTATTATGTAGGTGAGTTGTCCACCCCCCAGGATGAACTAGGAGAACATAGTATAAGGTCAGTAAAAATGGTGGCGATAAAGAACTTCGCTACCACCCAAGTGGAACCTTATAACTGGGATGAGGACGATTTCACCCAGCAGCTGGAAATACCTAGATTCAACACCGATTACCCTGGAGTGCAAATACTCATCGGTCAAAATGCGCATGAAGCGCTCGAGACATTGGAGAAACGGCCCGCTCAACCGCAACCACTACAAGCTTATGCGGGAAGAACTAGAGTGGGTTGGTACTTTACTGGCCCTTCCCGTAGAACTCTCATGGAAAGATTACCGAAAGACCAGGTATGTCAAGTGAGAGAATGGGAAGTCGAGGGCAGTGAGTTAGACGATCCAACTGAGGGAACACCATACTCCTCAGATAATGACGATGTCCACCAACTTTTCGATGAGGAGAATACCATTGATCTCCTTAAGGAAAACGAGACTTGGCAAAACCAAGTGAACTTATGTCAGCTCCTTCTTCCATCAGAACGAGACGACTATAACGACGAACTTAATGACGTCATTGAACGTTATAATGCCAAGACTCGGGATGAACACGCCGTACGATTCTTTACTCAAGAGGCTGTAGAGCCCAATTCCTACGATAAGGCCCTATCGGTAGAGGAAGAAAGAGCCAAGCAGATCCAAGAGACAACTACACGTTTTCTTAAAGATCAAGGTAGATATGAGATCGGTCTACCTTTCCGAAAGCGAGAACCAAAGTTCGTAAACAACAGACCCTTGGCGGAGAAAAGAATTGCTCAACTACATCGACGCCTTACGGCAAATTCTTCAGCTAAAGAAATGTATCAAACGCAGTTGAAGAAATTTATTAGCAAGGGATATGCGGAGCTAGTACCGGAAGAAACACCTATAACTGAGAGAACGTATTATTTAACTCACCATTACGTTCCCAAACCCGGTAAACCCCATGAGGTACGAGTGGTGTTTGACGGCTCCGCCCTCTATATGGGCCAATCCCTTAATTCCGAATTGTTACCCGGACCCAACTTACTCCAATCCTTGTTGGGAATACTCTTAAGATTAAGACAATATTCAATTGCTTTCGCCTCAGATATAGAAGGCATGTTCTTACAAGTCAAGGCGCTGGATAGGGATCGAGATAGCCTACGATTTCTGTGGTGGCCTGAAGGAGACCTCAACCAGAAACCGGTGGAGTACTGGATGACCATCCAGGCTTTTGGGATAATCTCAAGCCCTTCAAACGCCTGTTCAGTGGTGCGCACCACTGCGGATGACAACCGAGAAGCCTTCTCTAAAGAGGTGATTGACAACATCAAGCGGGATATATACATGGACGATAATCTAAAGTCCCTTCCATCAGTCGAAGAAGCCATTGACGTCGCTAAAGGAACGGTAGAGTGCTTAAAAAGAGGTGGATTTCGATTAACTAAATTCACCAGCAACTCCCGTGAGTTTCTGGAGTCGATCCCGGTAGAAGATCGAGGAGCGAAAGACCTAGATCTAATAAAAGATGATCTCCCAGAAACTAAGACCCTTGGTTTGAAATGGGACACAGAAAGAGATATCCTGTTTTTCCAACTAAAACAGCGAGATAATCCAGTTCGGACTAAACGGATTTGTTTAAGTATCCTGAGCACTTATTTCGATCCATTGGGATTTATTAGCCCAGTTATATTGATTGCTCGGAGTTTAGTACAACAAATGTGGCTTGAAAACCACTCATGGGACGATCCACTTAAGGGAGAATTATTAAAGAAGTGGATGAAATGGGAAGATTCTCTACCAGCCATCGAGAACTTTATAATTTCCCGTTCATATTTTGGTCATGTTCTCCCTACGTATTCCTATCAACTCCATGTGTTTGGAGACGCCAGCGATATGGGAATAGGTATAGTAGCCTACCTAAGGGTGGAAACTCCGGACGGAATCAAAGTCGCCTTGGTTACCTCTAAGGCATTGATAAACAACAAGTTGAAAGTTCCTCGAGCGGAGTTAAAAGCGGCTCTATACGCTACAGCCATCGGCCGGAATGTAACAGAACAGATCGACTATCCACTGGAGAAAACTGTCTATTGGACCGACGCTTTACTCGTGTTGGAGTATATAACCAATGAAGTCTGTCAGTTCAGCGTCTTCGTTACCAACAGAGTAGCCATTATACTCAGTCGCACAACGATGGATCAATGGAGACATTGCCCCGGAACGATTAATCCAGCAGACATCGCCTCCAGGGGAGCAACTCCACAAGAACTGGTAGATACTCCAGACTGGTTAGGTGGACCCGACTTCCTCTACAAAGAAGAAGAAGAATGGCCTCCTCATCTTACTACAGCAGAGATTAGACAGGCCAAGGGAGCGGAGAAAGTCAAACCTAAAACTCGGGCGAGTAAATCGAAGTTATTTAAACCTATGGTAGATCTGTCTGTACTACATACTTCCGGAGACGACGCTTTGGATCAGAAACCCACAGCCACAAATAAGTCTGTAGTGGAAATCCGTGAGAAGGATTGGAAATCTGGAATACCAGACGTCTCGCAAGGACTCTCACCTCTTCTGCAGAGAGCGATACATCACTACAGTTCCTGGAATCGGCTCTGTAAGGCCATTACATATTTAAAGAGATGTTTTCACCATCACTACTCCGGGATGAAGACCAAAAGTGATACCGCTCCAATAACATCGGTGCAGGTCCATGTTATTAAAGATCTTCCCAAATATAAGATATCCGACAGGTTTCTGAAGGAGAAGATCAGTTATCAGGAGCATGAAGAAACCAACAAGCAGATGCTGAGACTCCTGCAATGCTATGAGGATTCCGATAAGTATTTCCTGTTGTTGAGAAATCCGCAGATGCGCTTAAGGGATCGTTTCTCTAGCACAATGATAGATGGGTTGATACGTGTTGGAGGAAGATTAACGAATGCTCCATTATCCTTTGACACTAAGTTTCCCATACTCATTAGAAATCTTGAGATACAAGTCAAGATGATTGTAGATGTTCACAGCAAACTTTATCATGCTGGTAGAGAACGAGTTCTTAGCGAAATTCGAACTCGCTATTATTTTTATAAACCCCATAGAGCTCTGAACCAAGTTCTTAGGAACTGCATACCCTGTAGGAAAGCATTCAGTAGGCCTTTAACACAGCGAGAGGCAGAATTACCTAGGGAACGAGTAAGCTTCTATGAACCACCCTTTACTAATACCGGTGTAGATTTATTTGGCCCTATTGAAGTATATCGTGCTAGGACTATAGTCAAGAGATGGTGTGTCATCTTTGTTTGTATGACTTGTAGAGCTATCCATCTCGATATGGTGAACGATTTATCTACCAACAGCTTTCTATTAAGCTTACGACGACAGATCGCTCGCTTTGGCACTAGTAACACGATGAGATCTGATAAGGGAACAAACTTCATTGGTGCCAACAATGAAATCAAAGCTTACGTCAAAGATTGGAACCAAAGACAGGTGGACGATCAGCTACGAGTAACAGCGTCTAGCTGGACCTTCAACGCCGCCGACGCCCCTTGGTGGGGAGGAAGTTGGGAGAGATTAATAAGAAGTGTGAAGACCGCATTTCACTTTATAGTGCCATGCCGCGCGTATCTCACCGACGAACTTTTGCGGACGTTAATGGAGGAAATCGCCGCCTATCTCAACGAGAGACCGCTTATGCCAGTCTCATCGAGTCCCGATTCCCTGGAAGCGCTAACACCCGCGCATTTCCTACTGAAGAAGCCTGTAGCCATGCTCCCACAATCGGAAATCACAGACGGAGACGAATACTGCCGGCAAACTTGGCAACTCATGCAGTTGTTATCCCGTCATTTCGCTGACCATTTCGAAAAACATTATCTGCCCACGCTACAACTTCGAACTAAGTGGTTTGCGCAGCAAGAAAACGTCAGCGCTGGGGACATGGTTCTTATTGTGGATGTAGATCTTCCACGTAAGCGGTGGCAGACAGGTCGTATCATCGAGACTCACATCTCGGATGACGGTTTAGTGCGATCGGTAGAACTCGTCGTCATGCGACGTAACTTCAAGAAACCGGGAATTGTCTTTGAGACACAGCAGCTCAATCGCCCAGTTGGTCGTTTATGTTTACTGGAAAGGGACAGAGAACTCTCCGGAAACTATGGAAGGCAAGATACTCTTCCCACGACCACCTCCCTAATCCAACAAACATCTACGGACTCCCCAACGTAACAGCGTTTGGAGTGGGTGTGTGACCATATTATTTTATATTCTTATTATTTTATATTTATGTATGTATTATTATGTAATTTTATTATAATCGTTTTCTTTAATTTTATTTAGTAGAATGTTATTTTAGCGATTATTTAGTAGATTAGTGCAATATATATTAGCGTTTATTACTTAATTACTTATATATTATAGATTTAGTGCGACGGCGAGAAATAATTCTTTTCTCTTTCCTTACTGTCCGTATTACATTATAAATACGTAACTACAGTAAGATGAAATGTCCGTACTTATTAAAGTACAATAAAGCTCCTACTATATTCAAGTATTATTGGTAAGTAGAGTATTAGGAATGCAAAGTTCAGATCCTCGTGTCTCGGCTAAACCAAGCTCTGGGTAGACCTTGGAAACGACTTGCCTCTTCTCACTGACATTGCTTCGTGCGATATTGCTCTCATACCGTATATTAAATAATACATATAGTAGCGTGATGTCCCTTTAACAGTAGCGTATAACGCAAAATAAATCTGTTAAACCCTTTGACCATCTGCAATTCTAGTCGATTAAGATATCGCGGCACCCACCGATATACTTGAAAGACAAAATTCTAGAATCAGTGGTTAACGTCCCCAGACTTGTTCTGGAATAAACCGGTGCCCATCCTAAATATTAACTATTAATATTTATAAAATCTGTCAAATTTCAGATCCTTTAACATTCTAGTCGATTAAGATATCGTAGCACTTACCGATACTCTTAAAAAGACAAAATTCCTAGAATCAAGGATCCCAGTCCCCAGACTTGTTCTGGAATAAAATTGTGTCTATTTTAATATTAAATAATAAAATTACGGGAATAAATTTAAATTCATCTTTTAATGAATTTGATAAATTGTTATTTTATACAATTTATAATATTCCCAAAATTCCATTAATTAATAGATCATGGGAGCGGAGATTCACCTATTAAGTGTATTAGTGTGCGAGAATCTCCAATATAGAGTCAATAGCCGATAAAATTCATAAAATCATATATAAAGATGATATTGACCATTAAAGACTTACTATTAAATAGCATCCCAGATCTGTATGCATGGGAATTACCCTAATTCTACCGCTAGCTTTCCATAATGTCACCATAGCAACAACCACGCTAGAATTAGAAGCGAGTTAACAGAACAATAAAAAGCTTGCTCATTGAATAGCATACGGAATAAATAGCACACCGCTAGTATCCAAGGATACATAATAACAACGTGACATTCTGGAAGGCACTTGACTAACGGACAAATGACCCGAATGTGTGATAGAATGTGTACCATTTGTGACAGTTACGTGGAATTTGTGCGTTTGTAGGTGAATGTTACTACTAAGGTGTGTTTACAGTAGCGAGTCGCAATTGTGAAAGTAGCCCTAACTCTCCAGTAAGAACCTGAAGTATATCTAAGCCTTTGGGACGGACGGTGGAGTGACTCGTGCTGGTTGTTGTAGTCGTTGTGCAGCTACGACGTTGGCGATAGGCACATCGGCGAAAGTACACCAGCGCTGAGGATCTCGCACTGTCCGGGGGCAGAGAGGGGTAGGCAGCGACGCCCGCTCGCCTAAATATAAACTCATTATAATATGGATAAACTTATATAGCAGATATGATTGAGTTGATAGAAGATGATCTTGGTATCAGGGAGCGATATACTCTACCTTTACAAGCGTTTGTTGATAGCTTGATACGCGGCGACGCTGGTCCAACTACTACGGAGGACGATGGTCGTTATATCTAACCGCCAATGTCCCGGGAGCAACTTGCGCGTGGGTTGGACTGTAGAAAATTCACCGCTCGCTATACGCATCGTAATGGTACGTATATGGACTTCTTAACTACTGGTCATCCTATCGACCTACACGATACGAACGATATAGACACCAAAAGGGAAATGGTTTTATTTAAATATCATACCCAGCGGAAGCGGAACGATAAACTGAGACTCGAACACGAAAATTCTATTCGAAACCGACTCGAAAGTGCAGATGTTGAAGAGCCGGATAAACGCAGCGACTTCACCAAATACCTGGAATTCTTGAGAGAAACCTATCTCGATATTACCAGTCAACAGAATCTAGAAACTCGATATCCTCAAGGTATACATCATGACCGCATGGTAGAACTCAAACGGCTCTATTCCACTATGATGTATCTTACCGCCGATCGACCGCTACCTGTTGTACCGGATAGCTTCGAACAGATGGAGGAATATTGTAAGCTGGAGAAAGATCACTCGCGTTTCCCCTACAAGACGTGCGTCTTTGGTATTATTGCGATGAATGCCCTAGACCCAACCAACAAACGGAAAGACCTAAACATCCGCGGAGACGTTGCACTAAACACGGTTTTACTCGCTATACTTGCGGGAGTTTCGAGCGAAATTTGTTTGACGTATCACCTACGCTCGTTCGACTCAGACGATCCTTAAATAAACCAATGATCAGAGTTTCGGAATACTCGATCAGACCTCCTCATTCCCTAGTGAGACCTCAGACTCTTGATCCTATTAGTATGACGGATCCTCCCGAGCTGTACTCACTGTTCAAAGATCTAGTGTTACCTGAACAATTAGTCGGTGGCACCCCGGTTGTGGGCTTCCTAGATATTAGCCCATCCTACCTAGCCGGATTGGGACGCGGACATTTAATATCGCCGTTTAACCCTTACCATCGTCCCGGCTTAACACGATATAACCTGTCACCAAAGTGGCGGAGAGCGTTGTACCAAATGAGTTAGACGCTATTCTACAAAGATCAGAAAAGGAACTTACGCTTGTTCAGATAAACGTAAATTGCACTAGCAAGTCCAAGCGGTAAACAAAGTAACTTTATCTCAGTTCGATCGGGAAATCCAGAATCTCTAAGAAGTTATCGAACTTGGACGACCCTATTCTCTGCGAGAGTTTTTGGATGAACGTATCCAGCTACGAGCGGAGGAAAATCAGCTCGAGGAGAAGCATATCGAAACGGCGGATACCCCGACCATAATCCTACACCTTCTGATGCAATCATATTGCACCCTTCACCCAGGAGTTATGGCCCTCCTAGTAAAGTGGCTCCCCCCAAAGAGAAAAGGACTCTTGCTAGCTTTAAAAAACTGCGTAAACGCCGTCCACGCAAGACAGACTAACTGTTTAGAGTATTTTTATATTTTAGAAACTGTGATTTTTTATATTTTATAGAATTAAATCCCATTTTCTGGGAGCGGTGTAAAAGCTTTTGTGGGATATAACTGGCCCTTTTGCTTCGCAATCCAGTTTCCCTCAATGCGCTCAAATACTCTAAAGAAAAACTCCCTAACTCAAATGATGCAAGCTACCGGCTGATTGGCTGATTTGCTGTACGTATGGCCTCTTTGTTCTGTTCGATCAACCAACCAGAGCAAGGTCAACCAAGCAGAGTGATTCATCCTGTGTGTTGGCTAAGGGCTGCAAAAACCCGAATAGTTCGGCATTTAGACATTCGTGGAATCTGTGGAATATGGAGCTCTGCCAATGAGAGCTTTTCCTCTTTGTGTTGAAAGCTACCTGCAACAGCTCACAGGGTTCAGTGTGTTGGTTTTTCCAGAGCCTAGAACATCGGCTATGGAATTATTCTGAATTATTCCAACATTAGAACGACTTTAATTATAAGAACACATAACTGTTACCGCAGTGGACCGGGACGGTACGGTATGGTACGGTACCTACTGCTGTATTGCACATTATTTACTGCTATTTACTGTTTGTTATTAATTGTATCAGTTGTTTACATATTGTTATTTGGAGAATAACGATAAACGATCAGAAACCCCGATCTTCTTGATACACTAAGGTTAGAGAGACCGGTTACATATAGCAATTGCGACTTATATTATCGTGGTTTGTAGTGAATTGAATGCTATTTTATAGGCCCTACAAATGTCGGTTGCTATTCTCTTTATATATGATTAAAATCAGTGACTATCGGCAATTCAGTGTGCAGCGGTGTGCAATAGTCTGTATGTGCTTGTCCGCGTAACAAAGCATCTCCTAAAGAATGCGCCTTATGTGTAACTTATAATCCATTCCGTTGTGTTTAGTGTAAGCCATAGCTCTGTTTATATAGATAGAGCGCCACGTCCTAAAGGAACTGCTAATATTTCCCGAAAGTGAATGATATTTGTCAGAGATTATATATTAACGATCAATCGAATAGTACGGTAGGCCTGCACCGCAATCAAATTAAAGCATCCGAATCCAGTCTCCCGGGTATATCCAGCGGGTGAATGGTCGCGCATAGACTGGCTTCGGCTAATGTTGGATTTATTTGTGTCAAATACTTGTCATAGGCTAAAGTCGATTTATAACCTAGAAGACATATAGATTTGGTGGGTTAAACTGCCAAAGCTCTTAAAAGCGCGAACAATGGGCCTCATATCTGACTCCATTGCGACACCCACCCTGTGGAATGGCAAACCAGGGTGTGGTATTTGCCCCGAGAGCTGACTCGGCAAAAAAGCACCCCCCAACCCCCACTATGGATTACATTATTAATGCGGAGGTCCAGCCACTAGAGGCCAGTGGAATTACCGGACTCAATCAGCCTCACAGGCGTCAGTTAACTCCTGACCGGCTGCCTGTCTCACACCCTACTGGAGAGAGAGCAGCCAACAATCTAACAAAGCTAGCAGCCAACAAAGCTAACACTCTATGGTTCTTTTCGGGGAATCTCATTGATCTCGATTGCTGCAAAGCTATACAATAGGATTCTATTAAATCGCATCAGGGATCCCATTGAGAGACTGCTCCGTGGAAATCAGAATGGGTTCCGTAAAGGTCGTGGGACCATGGAGCCCATTTTGGCACTTAGAAGGATAATTGAAGAATTATCAAAAAAGAAAGACAGGCATCTGGCTGTTATCTTTGTTGACTTCTTCAAGGCCTTTGATTCAGTCTCTCGCTCACGTATGTTCAGCATACTTTCATTATATGGGATTCCTGATGAAATTATTGCAGCAATCAGATCAGTATACGATGGTTCGACAACATTTGTGTCTACTGTTGATGGTGACACAGAACCATTTGAAGTGTTATGGGGCGTCCTCCAAGGAGACACACTTGCACCATTCTTGTTCATTATTGTGGTTGACTATGTTCTACGCATGTCCTTAGATCATCATAATGATGATGGGGTGATGATAACTCCACCTACTGGCTCCAGAAGTCGAGGAAATCCTGCCAAGTACCTAACTGATCTAGACTTTGCTGATGACTTAGGAGTACTCTCAGAATCATTAGAGGGAGCCCAACGGCTCCTCAGCTCATTAGAACATGCTGCTTCTAGTGTTGGTCTTTTTATTAACTCCAGAAAGACCAAAATTTTGACATTTAACTTTGAAAGTCCTCAGCAAGTCTCTGATCGGATGAGCATAAGCTCAAAGGATGGTATGCTTGAGCATGTGGACGACTTCTGTTACCTGGGATCATGGATCCGGAAGTCAGGTGAGGACCTTCGAATACGTAAGGGAAAGGCATGGGCAGCCTTGAATAGGCTTTCAAGGATTTGGAAGTCACCGAGAATTAATCGGAAACTTAAGGTCTGATTATTTAGAGCAGCAGTAGTTCCAGTACTCCTCTACGGGAGTCCATGCTGGGCTCTAACTGCTGAGGACACCAAATCTCTGGATGGCACATTCACAAGAATGCTACGCCGGGTTCATTGTGTCAAGTACAATGCACACATCTCCAACCAGACACGATATAACATTGGAGGTGTCTCATTGGTTCCCCCAAGCTTGACACTAGAACAAAATCGCCTCCGCTTTGCAGGACATTGCTTTCGCCGTGAGGACCAGCCAGTGCATAATCTTGTACTTTGGCAGCCTCATGGAGTGAATAAGCATGGTGGACAGCCCATGACTTTCTTGAGACGCATCTTAAAGGACACTGGCCTTGAAGATGCGGATGATCTAGCAAATGTCATGGGTGATAGGGAGTTGTGGCGGTGCAATTTTGTTGACAAGCCGGCACAGCATTCTTAAAAATGCAGCTGCAATGCAGCATGCCGATCCTAGTAGTAGTTATAGATGATCTCTTCAGTGTCCTTTATGGGCGTCTCAAAAAAAGTCATGTTTGTTTATATTGCTTATCAATTATATATCATTCATATGAAAGACACAGGCATAGCCGTGGTGTTGCATAGACTCCCGCCTTGCCACCAGTACTTCTGTGAGGTGTGTGATAAGGATTTTGGCCTCGGCACACCAGACACCACCTGTGGTTCCTACCAGTGGTGTGAAGGCCATCCATCAATCTTCACACACTGGCTGGTAGTGTGCCTTCAATTTGGCGCACCCACTGCTCAAGGAGGGATTCTGTCAACTGGTTGGTTTGAATGTAGGAGGTAGCATCAGGGTTAATAACCGCAATGTAGAACAATGCTATCCGCTGATTGGACAACCCCCCCCCCCCCGGCCGACCAGGTCTGCGCAGACCCCACCCACCACTCGACCCTCAGCATCCAGATGACCACGAGAGTAACCTTACGCTCTACACTGGATGCACCAAAGGCTGAAGCCAGTAGTCACCGTAGACCTCCTTCAACTCGTCATGGCGGTTGATGATGAGGCCTCCTGATTTGCAGCTGAGGGCGCGCATGCATAGTGGTGAAGTGGCCGCTGCAGCCCTCGCATTTGGTGGGGAGACCCAGTGGAACCAAACCATAGCGAAGGACGAGACTGTCTCGGAACTCAACGGGGTTTAAATCAGATAATCTGATCAATCAGATAAACCGATTATATTGCTTATTCGTTCCATGAAGCTGCCAGAGGACAAAATCATGCACGGAAACAAAGACCTACCTATAAAGTTAAAGCAGCTCTGAACAAATATCAAGCCACCAATAACCGATAAAGGACCAATGAGATATACCCAAATCCAATGAAGTGTATTTGACACAATGTAATATGTATGTGCTATCAGGAGATTTGCTATCCTTAGTAGTTAGAACCTAGCATGGACTCCCGTATACAGTAGGTGAACAGGTTCTACTCTAAGTAGAAGTAGAACCTGTATATTACTTCCAAATCCCTCACCATGCCTTCCACTTATGTATTATTCGAATTACCTGACTTCTGAATCCATGATCCCGGGTAGCAGAAGTCATCCACATTATCTGGCACACCATTCTTAGAGCTTATACGTTCAGACTTTTCATGCGGACTGCTGAAGTTAACTGGCAAAATTGTAGTATCAGAGGAATACTCTTATTTTGAGAGTGTAGTATCAGAGGAATACTCTTATTTTGAGAGTATTCCTAAGTCATCAGCAATGTCTAGATCACTTAGGTGCTTGGCTGGATTTCCACTTCTTCTTTATGGGAGGGGGGGGGGGGGGGGGGGGTGTTACCATCACTCCATATCATTGTGGTGGTCTAAGGACATGCATAGGCATTGTCAACCACAATTATGGATAAGAATAGTGCAAGTGAGTGTGTCACCCTGGAGGACTCCCTTCCCCATAATACTTAGAATGTCATATAATGCAAATAGAGAGAAGTCAACAAAGATAACAGGCCAATATCCTTCTTTCTTTTTTGACAACTCTTTAATTAAGGTAAATATACTTTTAAGCGCCAGAATGGACTCAATGGCCCCACGACCTTTATGGAGCCCAATCTGAATACCATGTAGCAGTCTCTCAATGGGGCATAATAGTCTCACATAATAGTAGTTGGTATGGTACAGGTGATATCATACTATAAAGATGGGCGTTTGTCATGCGTTTTTCCAGCTGATTTAAGTGGAATAAAGTGGTCCAAACAGAAAAATGGCAGAGTGGAGACCTGTAATTGGTTACTTTGAGTAGAAATGTGTATTAAATTTGAGACACATCTTATATTTTTTAACAAATGAGTTAAGATATATGTCTTACTAGTGGAGCTCAATTTTGACATATGGACTCAGACAAAATGTGAAATGACTTTATGACTTACCACTACTAGGACTACTACTACTAGGATCGACACGCTGCATTGGTGCTGCATTTTTAAGAATGCTGTACTGTACCAGCTTACCAGTGGAGCAAAGGCCTAAAAATACTATTTAAGGAGTTAATTAAAATAAATATTTTGTCATTCTTTCAAAAATGTATAAAATATTATTTTTTTTTACAAATCAGTAATCAATTACAAATAATATCCATAAAACCAAAATTAAATATAAAACTGCACCAGCATCCCACCACCAATCAGAACAAAACAATTAAGGGGACATGGTACCCTGCAAAAATTTTTTTTTTATTGAATCAAGGTCAAAATTTTTCGTAGATTACACAAATTGAAACCTTAAAGTCACAGTACGAGACGTAGTTGTCTGTATGTCAGTGTGTCCGTCTGTCGGTTTTTCTGTCCGTCGGAAAAATAAGGAAGGACAGTACGTAATTATAATTTTCGGTATGGGGGTTTTCTTAGTCAAGGATATCATTTCTGATGTCCATTTTAACTTTAAATCTGATTTAGATTGTATGTCCGTCCGTCTGTCTGTCTGTCTTTCTGTCTGTCTGTCTGTCAGTAGAACAAAGACAGTCTAGATTTCATCAACCGTGAATATTAACATCAGAAATGAAATCACAGACCATAAAAACCCATATATCGATAATTTTACATTTGTGGTATGCTTCCTTATTTTTCGACAGACATACGGACAGAAAGACCGACAGACATACAGACAGATTTAAAGTCGGTCTAGATTCCTCCAAATCTGAAAATTTACATCTGAAATGGAGTCACCGACCAAAAAAACCCATATTGCGAGAATTTTACATTTGTGGAATGATTCCTTATTTTTTGACAGACAGACGGACAAAAAGACCGACAGATATACAGACACATTTAAAGGTAGTCTAGAATCCTCCAAACCTGGAAATTTACATCTGAAATAAAATCACCAACCATGAAACCCCATTTAAAGAAAACCTCAGTTTAGTGGTCTGATTTCTTATTTTTTGACTGACAGTCCGACAGACAGACAAATATACACCACACATTATACAGCAGCTCGAGATTGACTCGAATGTGAAAACTGACATCGGAAATGAAATTACCGACAATGAAAACCCCTACAGCAAAATTGTTGGTAAGGTGGTGTGCTTTCATTCCACATTTTTGGCACATTTGAAAAATTGTAAACAGAAAAATTTGGCGGGAAGGTTTGAAATCTTTGAATGGCTTTTTCTCTAAAAGTTATTTTTCGTGTTTTTTTTTTTACACAAAGGTACATTTTTTCAGGAACTACCAGATGAAATTTTATGAAATTTTCAATGCTTCTCAGCATCAATGATATCTACCCGTGGAACCTCTAACATTTCAGATTTTTTGTCAGCTTCATGTTTTTTTTTATGATTTATGTCATTTTTTTTTTAAAATACCAGTAATTTTCAAAAAATTGTCTTATTTTTCACGGAAATTAATTTTTTCCGAATTTTTTGAGGTTCCACACTTGTCCGGATAGGTGGTCTATCAGAGTTCCAAATTTCATAAAATTTCATTGAGCAGTTCATTCAAAAAGTGTACCTTTGTTTGACTTACGTTTGTTAAGGAAATGGGCAGGGTACCATGTCCCCTTAAGACAATAAAATTTAACATACAAATAAAAATGGTGCACCGTGAATTAATAATGGTCTGCGAGGTCATTCCCCCGCAGACCCGCACCATCCCCAAAGCCCAGCGCCCTCCAGGGACGCCGGCCACCACGCAGACAAAGGGAGTTGGAGCGGAGGAGCGCGAACTGAAGCCACCTCCGAACTCCCCCGAGAATGCAGGAATCAGAAATATCAGAAATGATAAAATATTATCATTTATCTTTAACTGTAAATACAGTATGTTACAATATTATATTCATATTAATCATTTAATCTTACAATAATATGTATCTTTAACTTAACATATAATTACCTAGGTATTTGTTGATTGTTTCAACAAAGCAGAAAAATATCCCATTTCATTAGCCAGTAATTCATCAGGGGTGCCAAATTCAACAACCCTTCCACCATCCATTACTAAGATCTTATCTGAGTCCATGACAGTATTAAGTCTGTGGGCGATAGTAAGAACAGTACAGTCAGAAAACTTACTTCTTATTGTCTCTTGAATAACCAAATCAGTTTTATTATCAACATTGGCTGTAGCTTCATCCACAACAATTATCTTATTCTTCCTCAGCATAGCTCTAGCAAGACAGATTAGTTGTCTTTCACCAACACTAAAATTAGTTCCATACTCGAATACTTTTGAATTTAAACCAATATTATCAATATTTATTGATAAAGATGATTTTCTTGATATTTTATTTTCTTTATTTGATACTTCATTGGACATATTATTATGTTTAAAAAAAACACCATGTTCTTCAAGAATACTTGATGTCCTTTCCCTAACAGCTTTATCAAGCTTTACATCACCCAATGTCATCCAAATATCTGCATCGGAGAATTCTTTAAAAGGGTCAAGATTATATCGCAGAGTTCCAGAGAATAATACAGGATCTTGAGGAATAATTGAAATACATTTTCTGAGATCATTGAGATTCACTTTGGTCACATCAGTACCACCAATCATCAAAGAACCAGTTGTTTCAGTTAGTTGGAACAATGCAGCTGTTAACGAACTCTTTCCTGCACCAGTACGTCCAACAATTCCTATTTTTTCTCTGGCATTGACATTAAAAGAAACATTTATTAAAACTTGTGGCAGCGATTCATGGTATGATAAACAGAGTTCTTGAAAGCAGATTGATGGATTATTGATAAATACATTTGGAAGATTTGGTTCCCCACTTTTGACAATCATATTTTTCTCTTGATCCAATTTTGTATAATTATAAACTCTTCCAACTGATGTCATGAGTTCTTCAACTTCTGAAATTGTTCTCACCAAATACTGGAATGCCATCATGGTTGTGAAAGCATAAGTAAGTGATAAACCAACTGATCCGACATCTAAACTATCGGAGTTGAGCACAGCTGTAAGTGCTGTAAATGTTATAAATATGTTACAAAATGCATCAATGGAGAAGCCAAACCATCTACTAACAAGTAGATAAACAATCCAAACACGAGAATGAGCATCTAAATGACCATATAATTCATATTCAAATCGCTTTCTTGCATCTAGTGCTCGAATGACACTCAGTCCCTCCAATGAAACGGATATGTGGTGGAATATTGGAGTGCGAAGTGATCCCTCAATTTTTTTAACTTGTTTTGATGTCTGTACATAAAAGTGTCTCTGAGTTATTAAGATAATAGCCAAAGGAAATACAGGAATCAACATATATGGGTTCATGATAATCACAAATACAACAATGCAAAAAAATTTGATGCCAATGCGAATGACATCAGTCAATTTTTGCAAGAGTAAATTATCTATTATACCAATATCCTTCGAAAATTTATTCAAAATATCACCAACACTGTTTGTGTCAAAGAAATAACACGTGGCATACATTATCTTCTGAAACATGTCATTATGCAATCGAATGGCAGCCCGTAACAATGTTTTAATTGTGACAATCGTAGATGATCCAGTGAGAATTAAAGAGATAAAGATTAAGCAGCCATAAACAGCAATGATATAATCTCTTGTAAATGGCAGCATTAACATACTAGTTACCAAATAGTAAAAAAATGATATATTAACATAAGATGGAATAATATCTAATATGATATTGTTATTAATAAGGGAACCATTGGCAAAATAAAGTGTATTTGAATTATTATTGTATGGAAAGTCGATGCCAGCCCTATTTCCATAAACTGACCATTGTGCTAACCACCAATCACACATCATTTTACTTATTTGCACTAAAAGTGCAAAGAACAGCATAGTAAATAATAAAGTGAAACCTGTTGCTTTTATATAGTAAATATAATAACCCATATTTATATTTGGATTACTTGTTGTAGATGAACCTTTCAATGTACTAATCCTTTCAGTACTCATAACTTTATACTGAGGAGTTACATTATCTGCCATATCTTTCTGTATTTTATTTTCATTAATGTGAAATATATGGTGTTGATTCAGATAATTGTAAACATCTATATATTTTCCATATATCACAGACTTTCCTTTATCAAGTGCAAGAACTCTAGTAGATTGTTGCAAATATTGAATTTGGTGTGTTGCCAAGATCACTGTTTTTTCTTTCAAATATCCCCTAATGCACTTTTCAAACAAACAAGCGCCAACATTCGTATCAACAGCTGAAAGTGGATCATCAAGAAGATAAATATCTGCATCAGCATAAACAGCTCTAGCTAATGATATTCTAGCCCGTTGACCCCCTGATAATGCTAATCCACGTTCACCAACCAAGGAATTGTGTCCCTCTGGAAAACTACCAATATCATCTTCAAGTTCACAAACTTTTATGACTTTATAATATTTATCCTCAATAAACTCTTCTCCAAATACAACATTCTCCATCACTGTACCCGAAAATACCCAACCACTTTGTGGACTATAGCTAAGTTTACCACCAACTTGGATTCTCCCAGATACTAAATGTAATTCTCCAAGGATTGTATTCAACAAAGATGACTTCCCAGACCCAACAGGGCCAACAATGCAAATAAGTTCTGATGAATTTGCCATTAGATTCATATTCTCAATGGCATAGGAACTCAAATTCTTTACACTATAACGAGAGCATACGGAATCCAATATTAAAGTTCCTCTGTTTGTTATACATGATATACTATTGCTTATATTTTCCTGAATTTCATTCGAAGGTGAATGGGAGAGTAAGATTTCATTTTCATCCATAACTCTGTAGCCATCAGTTGTTGGTTCTTTTAAATCTATAAGAAGAAAATTCTCAATTCGCTGTATTGAAACTCGAACTCTTATAAAATGCATAACCCCTTTCAAGCCCAGTAGAATCACAAAATGATTAAAAACAAATAAGAGACTCATAACTGGAAAAACTGTTGTTGGATTTAGTTCATTTCCTAAAGAATAAGCAATGAAGAGGTCACATGCATGCATCCAGCCATCCCCATAAATGTCAGCAATCTCCATGAATGTAAGTTCATAATTGTTTATAAGGTCCTAACCAATCATGAAAAACATTTAAGGAAAGTTATTATAAATATATGATATATGATATGATTAATTTCGTTATTTTTATTTAGTAGGTCATATTAATTGATACAATCATTAGTAATATGTGAGGGAGTAAGGGTCTAAGCCTCGATACCAAAAATATAAATATTAAAAATTTAATTCTTATTTCCAATACACAAAACCAAAATCTGTGTTCTAGAACACTAATATATATTTTTTTTAATGTATCTGATCCATCCCGTTACACTCCACCTACCTGGAGAATGGGGAGGTGGACTGATTTACGAATCAGTTCAGGTATGTAGCCAATATTCCATACCAGATAATGTAGGAAGCAATGTTAGCCATGAGATGATTTAATAACTCATCCCAGGGGAAAGGGGCTAATACAGGGTAAAGGGGGCATGAGAATATAGGAGTGGAATAAGCCAAACAATGGGAGGACCACAGCTGGTTGTAACAAGGTGTATCGATTGGTTGGCAGGTTTACTTGTTAGGGCTGTGTAATACATTCCCCCTAATTTTCCTCATATATAAACATACTAGTAAAGAATACTCAATTCAAAATAACTATTCACATACTTGTATGTGAAGTAGCACTTTACAGTGTGATGATCTGAGTGCTTTGTTACACGAACAAACATAGTGAGTGAGTGAAAATAAAGCCACGAGGATCAGAACACTGTAAAATACTTTGCAACAAGTATGTATGTAGTTTTATTCCAAAATTGTAGCATTACGAAATGATTGTATATATATTTATAAGTGATAGAAACTGCACAAAATAAATTAGTTGCTGTATAAATAAATGTAAAAATGACATAAATTTTGTTATGAAAAAGTTAGCTTATATTTATGGTGGCATTTGGAGCCATGTTAATAGTTTATAGCTACTGGATATTAATAGCAACTGGTAGGTAATGCCTTTCTGGTTGTCAGGCAATTAATTATAAATTCCAACTATTGACTATGTGGTAACCATGACGACATGACTTTACGGTCACACCGTCGGGGCATTACATAAATAATAATACACCAATACAATACTAAATGTACAGGCCAATAAAATAATGTAATCTCCTCTAAAGTTGTAAGGGGCTAAATAACAATTCGCTGTTAATACTAGTGGCATTGAGTAATCCTACAATTTTGGAAAAATATACTATGCAACTATAAAATTACATAGCACATGTGTCTAGAATGAAGAATATCCATGGAAACAGCAATCTTTTGTGGAATAATAAAACAATATAATGTTAAATAAAATTATTATTTATAATTATAATTATTTTTAAATTATTTGGGTCGGAATTATCCTATGCTGGATCTGGACAATGAACATTTTCCATGAAAATTTCATTCGATCTCTGAGTGGGTCGGAAATGTCCCTGTCGCAATTGCCCGGGTCGGAATTGTCGGATCATGCCACTGTAAACTGATCATATCCCTTAAGCTTCCTTCATCCCATTCAGACCTTATCTCATTCAGAGCATCATAATAATCGCATTTTACATATAAAATATGATGAAAGCTTTAAAGGACATTCAAGATCTGGCTGGATGCTTACGGACCTGTTTCTCCTCCTAAGAAATGATGGGACACAAAGATGATGAATGTGACAATTAAAATGAAACTTTCTGGCATTCGAGTTAATAATCCTTCACAGAAATATGTCTTTTGTGTCTCCTTTATTTCTGAACTACGTGATTTATTAATTCTTCTACAGAAAGCCTTCTCCCAAGCATATAATTTGATGATTCGCATACCCATAATAACTTCATTCATTAGTTTTATTCTTGAATCTGTCAATTCACAAGCTTTCTTTTTATAGTGGGCTATCCATTTACCAATAAATATTTGAGAGGGAAAATATATACAGAAAAAAATAAATCCAAAAACAGAAGCCAGACCAATGAGTCTATAGATTAGTCCAAATATCACAAAAATAACCAAAGGCATAATAATGGAATATGACATTAGAGGTAGAGCTGTTGTAAAAATATCACTATCAGTTGATATTAAATTGTTGACCTTCCCAATTGTAACTTTATTTAACGTTCTTCGATTCATATTTAGGAGTTTTCTGTAAATCATGGTTTGCAGTCCAATCCGTATCCTGACTTCTATGATATAGAAATGGTGAAACATTCTATGGCCTCCCACAGAACTGAATACAGAACACAGAGTCAATGTAAAAGTATATAGTAATGCTTCAGTTGAACCCATGGTGCTATTGGGAACAAACTTCTGCAATAATTTCCCTAATACAAGGCTCTGTGCTATATTGCAAGATACTACAAATATAGGTAAAGGCAATAAAACCAGAATATCTCGCCATAATGTTAGGAAGAGAGCGCGATGTAGGAGTGGATTCTTCTTCTTGCATTCCTAGAAGAAAATACATAAAATAAAATTAGATCATCAAGTTATCAATAAAATTCCCAGGCCACTTAGACTGTTTTTCATGAAGATATTACTAAATAATCTGCGTCACTTCTAGGCTATTTGGATGATGAGACTCTCCGCGGAAGCTCTGAGAACCTGGAAAGGGCTCTTGACATTCTGCAGCAGTGAGGCTCCCAACGTCCACAGTCAGGCTTGCACGTGAACTGCATCAAATTGCAGGTCTTTCTCCCTGACAACACATGTCTCTCTGTATATGTTTTCTGCCATTTTAAATTGATGTTATTATTATGTTATTTATGTTCTGTTGGCCTCACCCTGCTTGGTGCACCCATTGGTCCTGCATCATTCTGTGAAGAGGTCGTCATCATAACGGTTTTTGACATTAATGAGTACTTTTGGAGCAGCGTTTGTGGCTCAAGGGTGGGACAGAAATGAAGTCTCAAGGCAATTTGCCTCAGTCAACATACAAAAAAGCTACTATGATTATAACTTAGGAGTAACTCAACGACGGGCAAAGATTTTACACAACATACTAGCGCTTTCAAAATATAAAGAGAATCGTAACAATGAACTATACACAACAGGGGAAGCAAACAAACTATAAAAGATCTACATGTGTACCATGTAAGGAGATGCTACCTATGAAGAAATTTCACTCCAATACTAGTGATATTTTAATCTGTATACTATTAGATGTAACAAGACATGTAACAGCAACAATCTTGTGTATATAGTAACATGCCTTAAATACAATAAACAAGGGGTGGGCTCAACCATTAAATTCCTGTATTTAGTAACATGCCTTAAATACAATAAACAAGGAGTGGGCTCAACCATGAAATTCCAAGCTATGACAGGAAACTATAAATCTCTAACAGAAAGACACTGAGTTGTACAATTGATGCACATTTCACCAAATTAGAAGACCATGCGTTTGCAGATGTTAGGATCACACCCATTGAAACAGTAACAGCGAGTACAAAGAACTTAAAGACAAAACTAAGAAAAATGGAGGGATACTGGCAATGCCAACTGAATCTACAAGCCTTTGATCCATCTTAGAGACTCATACTGTAAAACACTTTAAATAATAGTATAATTTTAATATGTGTAGTTTCTTAGAAACTAACATTTACTATTATTTAGCTACTGTGAAAGCATGATTAATGCCCCTGATTTAGACATAATGCCTAAAGCGTATTTATTGGGATGACATATGTAATTATTGGGGTGCATTGGGGTGATTAGCATAATCATTGGGTGCATTGAGGTGATTATTGGGGTGAATTGCGGTGCATTGGGGTGTATTTGGGTGCATTTGCATTGGGGCGTTTAGACGGACCCCAAAAAGTTGGTGTGTGTGAGGGGGTCCAGCAACAAGTTTCAGAAACAGGTTGCAGAAACAAGTTGCTCCATGTGATTCCATTACAGCTATAGGCCCTATAGTTTACAATGCATAGTTAAGGTTTGCTTAGAGTCTGAGAGATGGCGAAAGAGCAAGCACAGCCTTACTTAAATTTGGCAGGCAAAGCACTTCTTGGTTGCTAGGCCCTCTCTATTACTACCACAGAGTCATTCATCTGGAGTCAAGTTCTATAGTCAAAGTCAACTGTACACTTTAACTAAGAAGCATTCACCTGGACTGCTGCATTCATTGTAACCCCTTCACAATATTAAATGTTGCAAAGATTTTTTAATTAATCTATATACTGCTTATCATACACTCTACTATCATCATTAAATTATTCATTTTTGCATTACCAATAGGGCGCGAGGTAGGGTCAGAGTAAAACGCGGATCCGGATCCGGATTCTACATTTAACATTGTCCCTACGGAAGTCAATTTTTTTTACATTTTTATAACTCCCAAAAATAAAACTATAACCTGTTCTATTGACTTTAGTTTATTGTTTTGGTTAAAACAACGTGCCACTGTAACCGGCTCCTTTCCCTTAATTGATAATTTTGGAATCTGGATCCACGTTTTACACCTACCCCGCGAGGTAGGCCTAGGCCTAGCAGTTCAGTCTGTCACTCTGCAAGTTGGGTCTTGGGCATCTACGTGATGCAGGCCGTCCCGAGCACGTGAACGTGAAATGCCGTTATCTTGAGGATAATTATTTTATTTGTGAATGCATAATAATTGAGGTCAAATTGGGCTATTCTGTAGAGATTTTTGCCAAAATTGCTGCTCAGCAGGCAGGAAACTGTGTATAACAGTTGTCTATGGAGCATATTTTCAAATTATTTTCGCCATTTGATGGAAGAAGATTAAGAGATTGGGCGTCTTTGATTGCAGTATTCTCCATTTCCAATTTATCACAAATTTCGACAATATTATGATTGTAAGCAGATCCAATCCGCTACACACCACCAATATTGGGATTGTAAGTGGATCCATCCCGCTACACGCCACCAATATTTGGATTGTAAGCGGATCCATCCTGTTAGCTACACGCCACCAATATTTGGATTGTAAGCAGATCCATCCCGCTACACGCAACCAATATTTGGATTGTAAGTGGATCCATCTCGCTACACACCACCAATATTTGGATTGTAAGCGGATCCATCCCGCTACACGCCACCAATATTTCGATTGTAAGCGGATCAATCCCACTACATGCCACCAATATTTGGATTGTAAGCGGATCCATCCCGCTACACGCCACAAATATTTGGATTGTAAGCGGATCCATCCCGCTACACGCCAACAAATATTTGGATTGTAAGCGGATCCATCCCGCTACACACCACCAATATTTGGATTGTAAGCGGACCCATCTCGCTACACGCCACCAATATTTGGATTGTAAGCGGATCCATCCCGCTACACGCCACCAATATTTCGATTGTAAGCGGATCCATGCCACCAATATTTGGATTGTAAACGGATCCATCACGCTACACGCCACAAATATTTGGATTGTAAGCGGATCCATCCCGCTACACGCAACAAATATTTGGATCATGCACTTCTGGGAGCATATGATCATGTCTTTTAGCCATCAAAAATTTCATTTTTTTTTATAAATCTCAGAAAATATCATAAATGTACAACTGGTATAAACAAGTTAAACTGATTAACTATTCTAGAACAATTTTAATTTTATGGAAACAAAGACAACATGAAAAAATTAAATAAAGGAACAAATTAGCTTGTTGTTTTTTTGTACTAGAACAAAAAATATTTGTTCTAGAACAAAATTTGAATATTAAATTAATAGCATTACTAGCTAGTATAGAAAATTGGGGGGGGGGGGGGGGGGGGGGTGCACAAAACACACTAGTACCTTCCTTGTTTTCTCCCATAAGTAGCTATTTATAGCTAATGTTATAGAATCCTATGCTTTTTTTATACAAACCAGGCTTTTATCTAAAAAATGTCTAGAACAAAAAATATTTGTTCTAGAACATTAATTTAGCGTAAAATACATTATTTCATATTTTAATATAAAAAAATGGATCTAGGTCAATCCGGACAATTCGGTCCCGAACAATTCGGCCCTAGGACAATTCGGTCCCGGACAATTCGGTCCCGGACAATTCGGTCCCTGTCCGTTTGCTGATAGCAACTTTTTAGTGCTTTTTTGATATTGGTGAATGTTCTAGTACATTAGTATTTTTTTATGGTAGCTAGTGTTTTTTTACTAGCTAGAATTTTTTGAAATTTAAAAAATACGGCATTTTTTTTTATTTTTGTTATTGGTAAGTGTTCGAGAACATTATTATATATTATTTATTAAGGTGTAGCTAGTGTTTTGTTTTACTAGCTAGCATTTTCTTGAAATTATAAAAAAATTTGTGAAAACATTGATATTTCAGAATTAGGCCTAAATAAACTGTTGCAAAATATATTAATTACCAAAAATATTGATGATATTATAACAGTTTAAGCTGAACAGAACATCGTGGTACGTTTTACCACTTTCACCACAATTTATACAGTATATTATTATGTTGCCGTGGAAACTGTCATAGTAAATACTCCACAATTTTACGATTGTGAACAGCTCACGGACACACAAAACAAATGGCTATAAAAAACTTAGGCCCAGGGAGCAGAAAGTCTACCCAAGTTTTTTTTCACTCATGTCCAACTAGGATTCGGTGACAAAACCCCGTCCACCCCAAAATTCATACAGGGTCTAAGGCCAGGGACTGGAGTAATATACAAAATCTATGATTTTGATAATTAATTTTTCTATAATAGAAAAATTGCTACGAATGAAAAATATCAATGTCAGCGAATATATCTTAATAAAATATGCTTAGTTTTTAAAATTAGAATTGGAGGAATTCTATTTTTTAAGTGGAATTATTTTGGGAACAGGGGTTGTGGGGATCGTCTAATCTTATGATCATACCGATTTGCATCCCAATCCGCAGGTCGACATCCCACTGTACCAGAAAAAAAGAATGATGATAGAAAACATTTATTAGATTGCCTGTTGAACCCAATGATAAAAGCAGCTATTTATATGTACCGGTATAAAAGTTTAAATAACTACTTAACTTACCTGGTCCCAGATTGTTTGGAATGCTTTGTGAATATTTTCTGCTTTCTCTTTCGGTAAATTATCATAGAAATCCTCTTTAACTAATTTTCGTTTTCTAGCAATAGATACGAAGGGAAGTAGAAAGCAATATGTGAGTCTGAGGAATAAGTTTGTGGTATAATATGGATTAGGTGGTGGTTTGGATGGAGTAGTAGTAGGGTTGGTGGTGTCTTTCATTGTACAGCGATTAACTAATAACAATTCGAACCGAAATTATATAAATGTTTGGCAACACTAATTAATACAGGCAAATATAGCAGCTATAAGTGAATAATGAATTTCAATGTTGAAGGTAACTAAGAATTGAACTTAGTAGTTTCCTATGAGTTAAATTATAATCTCAATCTTATTATTATATACTGGATTGCATTAGAAAGATAGTAATATTATTGGTTGTTGCCAGGCTTAAAGTTCCATCTTACATCATTCAAGCGAGTTATTGACCAATGAGCCTGTGGTACACTTTGAATGTAAATTTACCTCTGCAAAATTAGCAGAATCATTACTACTTGTACTAGTACTACTACTACTGCTACTACTACAGTATAATCGACCTGCTGCATTGCAGCTGCACATTGAGATGATATGCTGGTTTAACAAAAATATTTTGCTACCACCACAATTAACATACTCCAATGTAGTGTGCATTAAAAATACTATGCTGGCTTATCGACGAAATTGCGCTGCCACAACTCCTTATCCCACATGACTCTCGCGAGACCATCTGTTTCTTCATGTCCATGGTCCTTTAATAGGCGTCACAAGATCCTCTGCAGTTAGGGCCCAACATGGACTCCCATATAAGAGTACTGGTACTGCTGCTGCCCTAATAATCGAACCTTTGAGATTCCATTGTACACTATGGGACTTTCAAATCTTGGATACACTATTTAATTCTGGCCATGCCTTCCCCTTACATATCCGAAAGTCTTCACCTGACTTCCAGATCCATGATTCGAAGTAGCAGAAGTCCTCCTCGTGCTCAAGCAAGCCATCCATGGAGCTTACAATCAGACATTTCCTGAGGGCTGTCAAGGTTCACTGTCATAATTTTGGTCTTTTTGGAGTTTACAAAAATACCAACACTAGAAGCACCCTGCTCCAATGAGCAGAGGAGCCTTTGGGCTCCAGCTAGTGATTCTGAAGGTATGCCTAAGTCATCAGCAAAGTTTAGATCAGTAAGGTACTGCATGGGAGAGCCATGAAAGTAGGCGATGCCCCTGACAATGTTTGTTAGAGGGTGGGTCGATAATGTCAAAAACTGTCGTTATCAGATTTTGATTCTCTAATAACTTTGTGAGATTTAAAGCTGTCACGTTGAAAATTTCGAGATATCAATACTATCAGGAGGTAAATGCTATTCCTACACCTACATGTACGTGTACCGTAAGTATACAGGTTGGGTTTTCTACAATATTCATAATTTTCGTTAATAACTTTAAACCCACCTCTGAAACCTGCTTCTTTACGATTTTGCCCAGAAGGTGTAGCTGTGTAGGCTATGTAGGTGTGAAACAATGTTTTTCATTGTTTAACATTATCTGAATTTTGTAAAGTTTTTATTATCTATGTAAATAAATGAAACTTATGAGACAGAAAAAAAAGCTGTATAAGCATAGGCGTAGCATTTACCCCCATACTATCAAAATTTGAGATTAATGCCAGACATTCCATTCAACTGACTGCTATAGTTGGTAAAATATGTAAACATTATAAACAGCCTCCCATTTCTGACAATCCATTCAAGCTATGCTCCAGTGGATGAATATATTACAAATATATTGCATTATTTGTTTATTTACATTCGTGCTTGTTATACAAGATATATACATATATATATAGATGGAAAAGACAGTAACCACTTCCTTTTATATCATCGCTTTGCCTTTAGTACCTTAACAATATAAATCATAACAAAAAAAAAACCCTCAAAATAAATTTAAATTTATCTCTGCAGTGGCCTTGAAGGTCACTGCAATGGCGTTGGCTCTCATAGGACAAGAAGTGGAACTTTTATATAAGTATAATTTTATTCACTGCGAGGCCATTTGAATTTAAGCACATATCACACAACTTAATTTTTATTTTATTTAATTTAGTACTTACTTGATAGACAACCACCATGCAACATTCATCTATCTTATCATTCATCTATAATATGGTTCTCAATCTCTACTTTCATCCCGCTATTTGAATTATTATTTTGTGATGCGAGGGGTGTCTAGGCAAACCCGAGGATGATAAATGGTCGACCATTAATTAATAAATGGTCACCATAAATTATAAGATGGTCGACTATAAATTAAAAGAAACAAATGCATATGATTGGTGGTTTAGAAGTGAGGTAATTTTACCATAAATTCAAGGAAACAAGCGCATGTGGTTGGTGGTTTCAAAAACAAGAGAATTTTGAATGTCACAATTGTCCTTTAATTACAGTGGTTGAATTCGCACACATAATTGTCAGAGCGATTTACTTTTATCGAAATTGACACAAATTGACAAAAAAATTATATTTTAAAAGGATAAAATGACATCAAAATGTAATTTAAATGTACAAAATTTTGTACAAATACTTAGCTACAACTAGGACCGGCATGCTGGAGTGTAGCTGTATTTTTAAGAGTGCTGTGCCAGCTTGTCAACAAAATTGCGCCGCCACTTAAAGGCCAGTGTCCTTTAAGTTGCATCTCAAGAAAGTCATGAGCTGTCCACCATGCTTATTCACTCCATGAGGGCGCCAAAACACAAGATTATGCACTGGCTGGTCCTCACGGCGAAAGCAATGTCCTGCAAAGCGGAGGTGGCTTTGTTCTAGTGTCAAGCTTGGGGGAACCAATGAGACACCTCCAATGTTATATAGTGTCTGGTTGCAGATGTGTGCATTGTACTTGACACAGTGAATCCCGGCATAGCATTCTTGTGAATGTGCCATCCAGAGATTTGGTGTCCTCAGCAGTTAGAGCCCAGCATGGACTCCCATAGAGGAGTACTGGAACTGCTGCTGCTCTACATACTCTTAAGTATGCGCTGAATTCTATGTGACTTCCAAATCCTGCAAAGCCTATTCAAGGCTGCCTATGCCTTTCCTTTGCGTATTCGAAGGTCCTCGCCTGACTTCCGGATCCATGATCCAAGGTTACAGAGCTAAGAGAGGTGTCATGCTCAAGCATACCATCCTATGAGCTTATGCTCATGCGGTCAGACACTTGCTGAGGACTTTCAAAGTTAACTGTCAAAATGTTGGTCTTTTTGGAGTTAATAAAAATACCAACACTAGAAGCAGTCTGTTCTAATGAGCTGAGGAGCCGTTGGACTCCCTCTAGTGATTCTGAAAGTACTCCTAAGTCATCAGCAAAGTCTAGATCAGTTAGATACTTAGCAGGATTTCCTTAACTTCTGGAGCCAGTAGGTGGAGTTGCCATCACCCCATCATCATTATGATGATCTAAGGACATGCGCATTATGATGATCTAAGGACATGCGTAGAACATAGTCAACCACAATTATGAACAAGAATGGTGCAAGTGTGTCTCCCTGGAGGACTCCCCATAACACTTCAAATGGTTCTGTGTCACCGCCAACAGTAGACACAAATGTTGTCGAACCATCATATACTGATCTGATTGCTGCAATAATTTCATAAGGAATCCAATATAATGAACGTATGCTGAACATACATGAGTGAGAGACTGAATCAAAGGCCTTGAAGAAGTCAACATAGATAACAGCCAGATGCCTGCCTTTCTTTTTTGATAACTCTTCAATTATCCTTCTAAGTGCCAAAATGGGCTCCATGGTCCCATGACCTTTACAGAACCCATTCTGATTTCCACGGAGCAGACTCTCAATGGGATCCCTGATGCGGTTTAATAAAATACTATTGTATCAATGAGATTCCCCGAAAAGAACCATAGAGTGTTAGGTTGCCCTTCTTAGGAACTGGCACCAACTTATTTGTTTTCATTTCTAGTGTTGTTCTGTACATGTCTACTATGATGGGATAGATGAGCTTTAAACACTCAGGTATTTTAAAGGGGGGACACCATCTTCTCCACTGGCAAATACTTAGTAAGAACTAATCTATCTGTGCAACTAACAAGGAATTTGCTAAATATTATCAGTTTTTTCAACTGGGTATTCAGCCTAATTTGATCGCCGACCAGGTTCGGCGATGACTCAATACAACACGGCACGGTCTGAACATTTTCCATATTTCCATGATTACATTATTAACAACACTAGATTTATATAAATCAATATATAATGTTTATTGATAGTAACAATGTGTAGGCAAGCTGTATTTTTCGAGGTGTTTGTTATTATACATTTATTATAGGAAGGGATCTAGGGGTCTTAGCCTCGAATGATAAGTTTATTTTACCGAAAATAACTTATCTTTTATTGGCGCAATTGTAGGACTAATCCCATCACATCCGTACTTTTTAACTGGGTAGTGTACAAATTTAGGAATCGCGTAATTTTTCTTGAAATTAATATCTCATATCTCTCCAAACCACGTACGCGTTTCGACCTTACTGGGTCTCATCAGCGTGGTGTCGGATTCGAACCTGGGACCTAATAATAATAACAAACACCTCGAAAAATACAGCTTGCCTACACATTGTTACTATCAATAATCAAAAATCAGGGGCTAATAAAATGGCAGCTGGCTTTGAAATTAATACTCCATATCTCAAGAACCTGTGGCCTAGTGGTTGTAGTCTCGGCTTCCACCTCGAGGTGCCAGGTTTGAATCCGACACCATGCTGATGAGACCCAGTAAGGTCGAAACGCGTATGTGGTTTGGAGAGATATGAGATATTAATTTCAAGAAAAATTACGCGATTCCTAAATTTGTACACTACCCGGTTAAAAAGTACGCATGTGATGGGATTAGTCCTACAATTGCGCCAATATAAGATAAGTTATTTTCGGTAAAATAAACTTATCATTCGAGGTTACCCCTAGATCCCTTCCTATAATAAATGTATAATAACAAACACCTCGAAAAATACAGCTTGCCTACACATTGTTACTATCAATAATCAAAAATCAGGGGCTAATAAAATGGCAGCTGGCTTTGAAATTAATACTCCATATCTCAAGAACCTGTGGCCTAGTGGTTGTAGTCTCGGCTTCCACCTCGAGGTCCCAGGTTCGAATCCGACACAACGCTGATGAGACCCAGTAAAGTCGAAACGCGTACGTGGTTTGGAGAGATATGAGATATTAATTTCAAGAAAAATTACGCGATTCCTAAATTTGTACACTACCCGGTTAAAAAGTACGCATGTGATGGGATTAGTCCTACAATTGCGCCAATAAAAGATAAGTTATTTTCGGTAAAATAAACTTATCATTTGAGGTTAAGACCCCTAGATTCCTTCCTATAATAAATGTATAATATATAATGTAGTATATTATGTATCGCATGTCCGAGTTCTCTCGACCTAGTAGTAGTAGTATATTATGTAGGCCTAGAACAACTGTGCTGTTGACAACAACATACAATAATGTTCTTAATCCAATCGAAAGTAAAAAACGTGTAGGCCTATAACAAATACGGATAAAAATTAACCAATCACATTCAGATTCAATACATCTGTAATTGATACAAAAGGGTTACTACGTTTCCCATTCTACTGTTCAGAAGCAGCTGTTGAAAGAGGCTAACCCAAAGGTGACAAAATTGCAGCGAAAAATAAACTCCGTCATAGAGAATACCGCAATTGTGGACCAAATGATTGCAGTCACACTGAAAGATACAATAAAATAATACCCTTTGGATTCCTAATCCATGCCTGTATAGATGGTTGGTCCAGAATGGTACTTTAGGCAACAGTAACCAATAACAACCCAAATGTAATAGCTAACTTTCTCCTTGAAGCTCTCAAGATCTACGATTGCCGTGGCTTTTAGAAACAGATTGTGGTACTGAAAATGGTGCTACGGCTGACACTCAGTGCTACGGCTGACACTCAGGATTGTGGTACTGAAAATGGTGCTACGGCTGACACTCAGTGCTACATAAGATGATAATTGATGTTAACGACATACTGACTAACAGGGGGTTGGTATGTATATATTAAATTAAATTAAAGGAAGAACAGGAGTCTTACACCCCCAATAAAAAATATAGAATCAGGACATTTAGCCCAAAATATTTCTCGACCCCTAGGGTCATCGAAAGAACAACAAACACACAAACACAAACAAATATAAATACATGCTAAACATACAGGTATGTGTCGCAACCCTAACCCTAAGCCTACCCGCCATACACTAAATGATACCGTTAATAAACTGCACAATAGCTAAGCCTATATTCTATAAGAAAATATATGACAATTTTGTCGCCGTGAAAGGGGTATGACTGAGGCAAAAATAATTAATTTGTGAAAAATATGGTTGCGTTTCGGTGTCTTGGACCAGTACGCGCTAATCCTCGACACCTCGTCAGCTGGACAGGGAATTAGCCAAGCCTATCTATAATGCACCAATGACCTAAAATAATCGCACCATCAACTCTGTTACCACCTAGCCCAAAACAGAAGTCAGACCACAGAACACAGGAACCCTACCCTATAGGCCTATGGTAAGTAAATATGTTACCAATGGGAAACTGGTGGAATGCTAGGGCACACACACAGTACAAAATTTAAATAAGATTTTATGATTTGCAGTAATGTTGGAATTCTGCTCCACTTTCATAAGATGATAATTGATGTTAACGACATACTGACTAACAGGGGGTTGGTATGTATATATTAAATTAAATTAAAGGAAGAACAGGAGTCTTACACCCCCAATAAAAAATATAGAATCAGGACATTTAGCCCAAAATATTTCTCGACCCCTAGGGTCATCGAAAGAACAACAAACACACAAACACAAACAAATATAAATACATGCTAAACATACAGGTATGTGTCGCAACCCTAACCCTAAGCCTACCCGCCATACACTAAATGATACCGTTAATAAACTGCACAATAGCTAAGCCTATATTCTATAAGAAAATATATGACAATTTTGTCGCCGTGAAAGGGGTATGACTGAGGCAAAAATAATTAATTTGTGAAAAATATGGTTGCGTTTCGGTGTCTTGGACCAGTACGCGCTAATCCTCGACACCTCGTCAGCTGGACAGGGAATTAGCCAAGCCTATCTATAATGCACCAATGACCTAAAATAATCGCACCATCAACTCTGTTACCACCTAGCCCAAAACAGAAGTCAGACCACAGAACACAGGAACCCTACCCTATAGGCCTATGGTAAGTAAATATGTTACCAATGGGAAACTGGTGGAATGCTAGGGCACACACACAGTACAAAATTTAAATAAGATTTTATGATTTGCAGTAATGTCGGAATTCTGCTCCACTTTCATAAGATGATAATTGATGTTAACGACATACTGACTAACAGGGGGTTGGTATGTATATATTAAATTAAATTAAAGGAAGAACAGGAGTCTTACACCCCCAATAAAAAATATAGAATCAGGACATTTAGCCCAAAATATTTCTCGACCCCTAGGGTCATCGAAAGAACAACAAACACACAAACACAAACAAATATAAATACATGCTAAACATACAGGTATGTGTCGCAACCCTAACCCTAAGCCTACCCGCCATACACTAAATGATACCGTTAATAAACTGCACAATAGCTAAGCCTATATTCTATAAGAAAATATATGACAATTTTGTCGCCGTGAAAGGGGTATGACTGAGGCAAAAATAATTAATTTGTGAAAAATATGGTTGCGTTTCGGTGTCTTGGACCAGTACGCGCTAATCCTCGACACCTCGTCAGCTGGACAGGGAATTAGCCAAGCCTATCTATAATGCACCAATGACCTAAAATAATCGCACCATCAACTCTGTTACCACCTAGCCCAAAACAGAAGTCAGACCACAGAACACAGGAACCCTACCCTATAGGCCTATGGTAAGTAAATATGTTACCAATGGGGAACTGGTGGAATGCTTGGGCACACACACAGTACAAAATTTAAATAAGATTTTATGATTTGCAGTAATGTCGGAATTCTGCTCCACTTTCATAAGATGATAATTGATGTTAACGACATACTGACTAACAGGGGGTTGGTATGTATATATTAAATTAAATTAAAGGAAGAACAGGAGTCTTACACCCCCAATAAAAAATATAGAATCAGGACATTTAGCCCAAAATATTTCTCGACCCCTAGGGTCATCGAAAGAACAACAAACACACAAACACAAACAAATATAAATACATGCTAAACATACAGGTATGTGTCGCAACCCTAACCCTAAGCCTACCCGCCATACACTAAATGATACCATTAATAAACTGCACAATAGCTAAGCCTATATTCTATAAGAAAATATATGACAATTTTGTCGCCGTGAAAGGGGTATGACTGAGGCAAAAATAATTAATTTGTGAAAAATATGGTTGCATTTCGGTGTCTTGGACCAGTACGCGCTAATCCTCGACACCTCGTCAGCTGGACAGGGAATTAGCCAAGCCTATCTATAATGCACCAATGACCTAAAATAATCGCACCATCAACTCTGTTACCACCTAGCCCAAAACAGAAGTCAGACCACAGAACACAGGAACCCTACCCTATAGGCCTATGGTAAGTAAATATGTTACCAATGGGAAACTGGTGGAATGCTAGGGCACACACACAGTACAAAATTTAAATAAGATTTTATGATTTGCAGTAATGTCGGAATTCTGCTCCACTTTCATAAGATGATAATTGATGTTAACGACATACTGACTAACAGGGGGTTGGTATGTATATATTAAATTAAATTAAAGGAAGAACAGGAGTCTTACACCCCCAATAAAAAATATAGAATCAGGACATTTAGCCCAAAATATTTCTCGACCCCTAGGGTCATCGAAAGAACAACAAACACACAAACACAAACAAATATAAATACATGCTAAACATACAGGTATGTGTCGCAACCCTAACCCTAAGCCTACCCGCCATACACTAAATGATACCGTTAATAAACTGCACAATAGCTAAGCCTATATTCTATAAGAAAATATATGACAATTTTGTCGCCGTGAAAGGGGTATGACTGAGGCAAAAATAATTAATTTGTGAAAAATATGGTTGCGTTTCGGTGTCTTGGACCAGTACGCGCTAATCCTCGACACCTCGTCAGCTGGACAGGGAATTAGCCAAGCCTATCTATAATGCACCAATGACCTAAAATAATCGCACCATCAACTCTGTTACCACCTAGCCCAAAACAGAAGTCAGACCACAGAACACAGGAACCCTACCCTATAGGCCTATGGTAAGTAAATATGTTACCAATGGGAAACTGGTGGAATGCTAGGGCACACACACAGTACAAAATTTAAATAAGATTTTATGATTTGCAGTAATGTCGGAATTCTGCTCCACTTTCATAAGATGATAATTGATGTTAACGACATACTGACTAACAGGGGGTTGGTATGTATATATTAAATTAAATTAAAGGAAGAACAGGAGTCTTACACCCCCAATAAAAAATATAGAATCAGGACATTTAGCCCAAAATATTTCTCGACCCCTAGGGTCATCGAAAGAACAACAAACACACAAACACAAACAAATATAAATACATGCTAAACATACAGGTATGTGTCGCAACCCTAACCCTAAGCCTACCCGCCATACACTAAATGATACCGTTAATAAACTGCACAATAGCTAAGCCTATATTCTATAAGAAAATATATGACAATTTTGTCGCCGTGAAAGGGGTATGACTGAGGCAAAAATAATTAATTTGTGAAAAATATGGTTGCGTTTCGGTGTCTTGGACCAGTACGCGCTAATCCTCGACACCTCGTCAGCTGGACAGGGAATTAGCCAAGCCTATCTATAATGCACCAATGACCTAAAATAATCGCACCATCAACTCTGTTACCACCTAGCCCAAAACAGAAGTCAGACCACAGAACACAGGAACCCTACCCTATAGGCCTATGGTAAGTAAATATGTTACCAATGGGAAACTGGTGGAATGCTAGGGCACACACACAGTACAAAATTTAAATAAGATTTTATGATTTGCAGTAATGTCGGAATTCTGCTCCACTTTCATAAGATGATAATTGATGTTAACGACATACTGACTAACAGGGGGTTGGTATGTATATATTAAATTAAATTAAAGGAAGAACAGGAGTCTTACACCCCCAATAAAAAATATAGAATCAGGACATTTAGCCCAAAATATTTCTCGACCCCTAGGGTCATCGAAAGAACAACAAACACACAAACACAAACAAATATAAATACATGCTAAACATACAGGTATGTGTCGCAACCCTAACCCTAAGCCTACCCGCCATACACTAAATGATACCGTTAATAAACTGCACAATAGCTAAGCCTATATTCTATAAGAAAATATATGACAATTTTGTCGCCGTGAAAGGGGTATGACTGAGGCAAAAATAATTAATTTGTGAAAAATATGGTTGCGTTTCGGTGTCTTGGACCAGTACGCGCTAATCCTCGACACCTCGTCAGCTGGACAGGGAATTAGCCAAGCCTATCTATAATGCACCAATGACCTAAAATAATCGCACCATCAACTCTGTTACCACCTAGCCCAAAACAGAAGTCAGACCACAGAACACAGGAACCCTACCCTATAGGCCTATGGTAAGTAAATATGTTACCAATGGGAAACTGGTGGAATGCTAGGGCACACACACAGTACAAAATTTAAATAAGATTTTATGATTTGCAGTAATGTCGGAATTCTGCTCCACTTTCATAAGATGATAATTGATGTTAACGACATACTGACTAACAGGGGGTTGGTATGTATATATTAAATTAAATTAAAGGAAGAACAGGAGTCTTACACCCCCAATAAAAAATATAGAATCAGGACATTTAGCCCAAAATATTTCTCGACCCCTAGGGTCATCGAAAGAACAACAAACACACAAACACAAACAAATATAAATACATGCTAAACATACAGGTATGTGTCGCAACCCTAACCCTAAGCCTACCCGCCATACACTAAATGATACCGTTAATAAACTGCACAATAGCTAAGCATATATTCTATAAGAAAATATATGACAATTTTGTCACCGTGAAAGGGGTATGACTGAGGCAAAAATAATTAATTTGTGAAAAATATGGTTGCGTTTCGGTGTCTTGGACCAGTACGCGCTAATCCTCGACACCTCGTCAGCTGGACAGGGAATTAGCCAAGCCTATCTATAATGCACCAATGACCTAAAATAATCGCACCATCAACTCTGTTAGCACCAATCCCAAAACAGAAGTCAGACCACAGAACACAGGAACCCTACCCTATAGGCCTATGGTAAGTAAATATGTTACCAATGGGAAACTGGTGGAATGCTAGGGCACACACACAGTACAAAATTTAAATAAGATTTTATGATTTGCAGTAATGTCGGAATTCTGCTCCACTTTCATAAGATGATAATTGATGTTAACGACATACTGACTAACAGGGGGTTGGTATGTATATATTAAATTAAATTAAAGGAAGAACAGGAGTCTTACACCCCCAATAAAAAATATAGAATCAGGACATTTAGCCCAAAATATTTCTCGACCCCTAGGGTCATCGAAAGAACAACAAACACACAAACACAAACAAATATAAATACATGCTAAACATACAGGTATGTGTCGCAACCCTAACCCTAAGCCTACCCGCCATACACTAAATGATACCGTTAATAAACTGCACAATAGCTAAGCCTATATTCTATAAGAAAATATATGACAATTTTGTCGCCGTGAAAGGGGTATGACTGAGGCAAAAATAATTAATTTGTGAAAAATATGGTTGCGTTTCGGTGTCTTGGACCAGTACGCGCTAATCCTCGACACCTCGTCAGCTGGACAGGGAATTAGCCAAGCCTATCTATAATGCACCAATGACCTAAAATAATCGCACCATCAACTCTGTTACCACCTAGCCCAAAACAGAAGTCAGACCACAGAACACAGGAACCCTACCCTATAGGCCTATGGTAAGTAAATATGTTACCAATGGGAAACTGGTGGAATGCTAGGGCACACACACAGTACAAAATTTAAATAAGATTTTATGATTTGCAGTAATGTCGGAATTCTGCTCCACTTTCATAAGATGATAATTGATGTTAACGACATACTGACTAACAGGGGGTTGGTATGTATATATTAAATTAAATTAAAGGAAGAACAGGAGTCTTACACCCCCAATAAAAAATATAGAATCAGGACATTTAGCCCAAAATATTTCTCGACCCCTAGGGTCATCGAAAGAACAACAAACACACAAACACAAACAAATATAAATACATGCTAAACATACAGGTATGTGTCGCAACCCTAACCCTAAGCCTACCCGCCATACACTAAATGATACCGTTAATAAACTGCACAATAGCTAAGCCTATATTCTATAAGAAAATATATGACAATTTTGTCGCCGTGAAAGGGGTATGACTGAGGCAAAAATAATTAATTTGTGAAAAATATGGTTGCGTTTCGGTGTCTTGGACCAGTACGCGCTAATCCTCGACACCTCGTCAGCTGGACAGGGAATTAGCCAAGCCTATCTATAATGCACCAATGACCTAAAATAATCGCACCATCAAGTCTGTTACCACCTAGCCCAAAACAGAAGTCAGACCACAGAACACAGGAACCCTACCCTATAGGCCTATGGTAAGTAAATATGTTACCAATGGGAAACTGGTGGAATGCTAGGGCACACACACAGTACAAAATTTAAATAAGATTTTATGATTTGCAGTAATGTCGGAATTCTGCTCCACTTTCATAAGATGATAATTGATGTTAACGACATACTGACTAACAGGGGGTTGGTATGTATATATTAAATTAAATTAAAGGAAGAACAGGAGTCTTACACCCCCAATAAAAAATATAGAATCAGGACATTTAGCCCAAAATATTTCTCGACCCCTAGGGTCATCGAAAGAACAACAAACACACAAACACAAACAAATATAAATACATGCTAAACATACAGGTATGTGTCGCAACCCTAACCCTAAGCCTACCCGCCATACACTAAATGATACCGTTAATAAACTGCACAATAGCTAAGCCTATATTCTATAAGAAAATATATGACAATTTTGTCGCCGTGAAAGGGGTATGACTGAGGCAAAAATAATTAATTTGTGAAAAATATGGTTGCGTTTCGGTGTCTTGGACCAGTACGCGCTAATCCTCGACACCTCGTCAGCTGGACAGGGAATTAGCCAAGCCTATCTATAATGCACCAATGACCTAAAATAATCGCACCATCAACTCTGTTACCACCTAGCCCAAAACAGAAGTCAGACCACAGAACACAGGAACCCTACCCTATAGGCCTATGGTAAGTAAATATGTTACCAATGGGAAACTGGTGGAATGCTAGGGCACACACACAGTACAAAATTTAAATAAGATTTTATGATTTGCAGTAATGTCGGAATTCTGCTCCACTTTCATAAGATGATAATTGATGTTAACGACATACTGACTAACAGGGGGTTGGTATGTATGTATTAAATTAAATTAAAGGAAGAACAGGAGTCTTACACCCCCAATAAAAAATATAGAATCAGGACATTTAGCCCAAAATATTTCTCGACCCCTAGGGTCATCGAAAGAACAACAAACACACAAACACAAACAAATATAAATACATGCTAAACATACAGGTATGTGTCGCAACCCTAACCCTAAGCCTACCCGCCATACACTAAATGATACCGTTAATAAACTGCACAATAGCTAAGCCTATATTCTATAAGAAAATATATGACAATTTTGTCGCCGTGAAAGGGGTATGACTGAGGCAAAAATAATTAATTTGTGAAAAATATGGTTGCGTTTCGGTGTCTTGGACCAGTACGCGCTAATCCTCGACACCTCGTCAGCTGGACAGGGAATTAGCCAAGCCTATCTCTAATGCACCAATGACCTAAAATAATCGCACCATCAACTCTGTTACCACCTAGCCCAAAACAGAAGTCAGACCACAGAACACAGGAACCCTACCCTATAGGCCTATGGTAAGTAAATATGTTACCAATGGGAAACTGGTGGAATGCTAGGGCACACACACAGTACAAAATTTAAATAAGATTTTATGATTTGCAGTAATGTCGGAATTCTGCTCCACTTTCATAAGATGATAATTGATGTTAACGACATACTGACTAACAGGGGGTTGGTATGTATATATTAAATTAAATTAAAGGAAGAACAGGAGTCTTACACCCCCAATAAAAAATATAGAATCAGGACATTTAGCCCAAAATATTTCTCGACCCCTAGGGTCATCGAAAGAACAACAAACACACAAACACAAACAAATATAAATACATGCTAAACATACAGGTATGTGTCGCAACCCTAACCCTAAGCCTACCCGCCATACACTAAATGATACCGTTAATAAACTGCACAATAGCTAAGCCTATATTCTATAAGAAAATATATGACAATTTTGTCGCCGTGAAAGGGGTATGACTGAGGCAAAAATAATTAATTTGTGAAAAATATGGTTGCGTTTCGGTGTCTTGGACCAGTACGCGCTAATCCTCGACACCTCGTCAGCTGGACAGGGAATTAGCCAAGCCTATCTATAATGCACCAATGACCTAAAATAATCGCACCATCAACTCTGTTACCACCTAGCCCAAAACAGAAGTCAGACCACAGAACACAGGAACCCTACCCTATAGGCCTATGGTAAGTAAATATGTTACCAATGGGAAACTGGTGGAATGCTAGGGCACACACACAGTACAAAATTTAAATAAGATTTTATGATTTGCAGTAATGTCGGAATTCTGCTCCACTTTCATAAGATGATAATTGATGTTAACGACATACTGACTAACAGGGGGTTGGTATGTATATATTAAATTAAATTAAAGGAAGAACAGGAGTCTTACACCCCCAATAAAAAATATAGATTCAGGACATTTAGCCCAAAATATTTCTCGACCCCTAGGGTCATCGAAAGAACAACAAACACACAAACACAAACAAATATAAATACATGCTAAACATACAGGTATGTGTCGCAACCCTAACCCTAAGCCTACCCGCCATACACTAAATGATACCGTTAATAAACTGCACAATAGCTAAGCCTATATTCTATAAGAAAATATATGACAATTTTGTCGCCGTGAAAGGGGTATGACTGAGGCAAAAATAATTAATTTGTGAAAAATATGGTTGCGTTTCGGTGTCTTGGACCAGTACGCGCTAATCCTCGACACCTCGTCAGCTGGACAGGGAATTAGCCAAGCCTATCTATAATGCACCAATGACCTAAAATAATCGCACCATCAACTCTGTTACCACCTAGCCCAAAACAGAAGTCAGACCACAGAACACAGGAACCCTACCCTATAGGCCTATGGTAAGTAAATATGTTACCAATGGGACACTGGTGGAATGCTAGGGCACACACACAGTACAAAATTTAAATAAGATTTTATGATTTGCAGTAATGTCAGAATTCTGCTCCACTTTCATAAGATGATAATTGATGTTAACGACATACTGACTAACAGGGGGTTGGTATGTATATATTAAATTAAATTAAAGGAAGAACAGGAGTCTTACACCCCCAATAAAAAATATAGAATCAGGACATTTAGCCCAAAATATTTCTCGACCCCTAGGGTCATCGAAAGAACAACAAACACACAAACACAAACAAATATAAATACATGCTAAACATACAGGTATGTGTCGCAACCCTAACCCTAAGCCTACCCGCCATACACTAAATGATACCGTTAATAAACTGCACAATAGCTAAGCCTATATTCTATAAGAAAATATATGACAATTTTGTCGCCGTGAAAGGGGTATGACTGAGGCAAAAATAATTAATTTGTGAAAAATACGGTTGCGTTTCGGTGTCTTGGACCAGTACGCGCTAATCCTGGACACCTCGTCAGCTGGACAGGGAATTAGCCAAGCCTATCTATAATGCACCAATGACCTAAAATAATCGCACCATCAACTCTGTTACCACCTAGCCCAAAACAGAAGTCAGACCACAGAACACAGGAACCCTACCCTATAGGCCTATGGTAAGTAAATATGTTACCAATGGGAAACTGGTGGAATGCTAGGGCACACACACAGTACAAAATTTAAATAAGATTTTATGATTTGCAGTAATGTCGGAATTCTGCTCCACTTTCATAAGATGATAATTGATGTTAACGACATACTGACTAACAGGGGGTTGGTATGTATATATTAAATTAAATTAAAGGAAGAACAGGAGTCTTACACCCCCAATAAAAAATATAGAATCAGGACATTTAGCCCAAAATATTTCTCGACCCCTAGGGTCATCGAAAGAACAACAAACACACAAACACAAACAAATATAAATACATGCTAAACATACAGGTATGTGTCGCAACCCTAACCCTAAGCCTACCCGCCATACACTAAATGATACCGTTAATAAACTGCACAATAGCTAAGCCTATATTCTATAAGAAAATATATGACAATTTTGTCGCCGTGAAAGGGGTATGACTGAGGCAAAAATAATTAATTTGTGAAAAATATGGTTGCGTTTCGGTGTCTTGGACCAGTACGCGCTAATCCTCGACACCTCGTCAGCTGGACAGGGAATTAGCCAAGCCTATCTATAATGCACCAATGACCTAAAATAATCGCACCATCAACTCTGTTACCACCTAGCCCAAAACAGAAGTCAGACCACAGAACACAGGAACCCTACCCTATAGGCCTATGGTAAGTAAATATGTTACCAATGGGACACTGGTGGAATGCTAGGGCACACACACAGTACAAAATTTAAATAAGATTTTATGATTTGCAGTAATGTCGGAATTCTGCTCCACTTTCATAAGATGATAATTGATGTTAACGACAT
>JAUCBJ010002570.1:0-18079 GCA_032718475.1 Nemertoderma westbladi
AATTGCGGCTAATTTTGGGAAGGGCTTTTGTGTTGGCAATCCAATTTAAATGAAAGGTGTTCTTAGGATAATTTGAATTAATAACGACTGCCCTACATAACGGCGCAGTGCACTTAATAACGAGTGCCCTACATAACGGCGCAGTGCACTTAATAACGAATGCCCTACATAACGGCGCAGTGCACTTTATAACAAGTGCACTTCATTACGCACTTCATTATGCACTTCATTACTGCACTTAATGTTATATCCTATATTATATGTTATATGCTATAGTACATGCTATGCGATATGCTATATGTTATGCTATATGCTATGCTATATGCTATGCTATATGCTATGCTATATGCTATATGCTATATGCTATTTGCTATATGCTATATGATATATGCTATATGATATATGCTATAAGCAATATGTCATATGTTATGCTATAGTACATGCTATACTATATGCTTTATGCTATATGCTCTATGCTCTATGCTCTATGCTCTATGCATATGCTATATGCTATATGCTATATGCTATATGATATATGCTATATGCTATATGCTATATGCTATATGCTATATGCTATATGCTATATGCTATATGCTATATACTATATGCTATATGTTGTGTGCTATATGCTATATCCTATATGCTATATGCTGTGTGCTGTGTGCTATATGCTTATGCTATATGCTGTGTGCTATATGCTATTTGCTATATGTGTTACATGCTATATGCTGTGTGCTATATGCTATATGCTATATGCTATATGCTATATGCTATATGCTGTGGGCTATGCTATATGCTATATGCTATATGCTGTGTGCTATATGCTATATGATGTGTTACATGCTATATGCTGTGTGCTATGCTATATGCTATATGCTGTGTGCTATATGCTATATGCTATATGATGTGTTACATGCTATATGCTATATGCTATATGCTATATGCTATGCTATATGCTATATGCTATGCTATATGCTATATGATATATGCTATATGCTACATGCTATATGCTATATGCTATATGCTATATGCTATATGCTATATGCTATATGCTATATGCTATATATCATATATGTTATATGTCATTTTGCCAAAATGTCACTTTCGAAATGACATTTTGACATGTCATTTTGCCAAAATGTCACTTTCGAATTGACATTTTGACATGTCATTTTGCCAAAATGTCACTTTTGAATTGACATTTTGACATGTCATTTTGCCAAAATGTCACTTTCAAGTTGACATTTGAAATGTCATTTCGCCAAAATGTCACTTTCAAGTTGACATTTGACATGTCATTTTGCCAAAATGTCATTTTCAAGTTGACATTTGACATGTCATTTTGCCAAAATGTCACTTTCAAGTTGACATTTGACATGTCATTTTGCCATAAAGTCACTTTCAAGTTGACATTTGACATGTCATTTTGCCAAAATGTAACTTTCAAGTTGACATTTGACATGTCATTCAAGTTGACATTTGACATGTCATTTTGCCAAAATGTCACTTTCAAGTTGACATTTGACATGTCATTTTGTCGAAATGTCATTTTGTCAAAATGTCACTTTCGAATTGACATTTTCACATGTAATTTTGCCAATATGTCATTTCCAAGTTGACATTTGACATGTCATTTTGTCAAAATGTCATTTTGTCAAAATGTCACTTTCAAATTGACATTTTGACATGTCATTTTGCCAAAATGTCATTTTCAAGTTGACATTTGACATGTCATTTTGCCAAAATGTCACTTTCAAGTTGACATTTGACATGTCATTCAAGTTGACATTTGACATGTCATTTTGCCAATATGTCATTTTCAAGTCGACATTTGACATGTCACTTGTCAAATATGCTATATGCTATGCTATATGCTATATGCTATATGCTATATATTATATATGTTATATGTCATTTTGCCAAAATGTCACTTTCGAATTGACATTTACATGTCATTTTGCCAAAATGTAACTTTAAAGTTGACATTTGACATGTCATTTTGCCAAAATGTCACTTTCAAGTTGACATTTGACATGTCATTCAAGTTGACATTTGACATGTCATTTTGCCAATATGTCATTTTCAAGTCGACATTTGACATGTCACTTGTCAAATATGCTATATGCTATGCTATATGCTATATGCTATATGCTATATATCATATATGTTATATGTCATTTTGCCAAAATGTCACTTTCAAGTTGACATTTGACATGTCATTTTGCCAAAATGTCACTTTCAAGTTGACATTTGACATGTCATTTTGTCGAAATGTCATTTTGTCAAAATGTCACTTTCGAATTGACATTTTCACATGTAATTTTGCCAATATGTCATTTCCAAGTTGACATTTTGACATGTCATTTTGTCAAAATGTCATTATGTCAAGATGTCATTTTCATATTGACATTTTGACAACTCATTTTGCCAAAATGTCACTTTCAAAATGTCATTTTGAAAAAAAGTCATTTTCAAATTGACATTTTGACATGTCATTTTGCCAAAATGTCACTTTCAAATTGACATGTCATTTTGCCAAAATGTCACTTTCGAATTGACATTTTGACATGTCATGTTGCCAAAATGTCACTTTCAAATTGACATTTTGACATGTCATTTTGCCAAAATGTCATTTTCAAATTGACATTTGACATGTCATTTTGCCAAAATTTTATTTTGTCAACATGTCATTTTCAAATTAACATTTTCAATTTAATTTTGTCAACATGTCATTTTCAAAATGACATTTTGACATGTCATTTTGTCAAGATGTCTTTTTCAAATTGACATTTTGACATGTTATTTTGTCAAAATTTCATTTTGAAATGACATTTTGACATGTCATTTTGTCAAGATGTCATTTTCAAATTGACATTTTGACATGTCATTTTGTCAAAATTTCATTTTGAAATGACATTTTGACATGTCATATTTTATGAGATTTAAGATATTTTTTATTGAAAAAGCATACATAACTATTCCCAGTCCGTTTCTGTAACATTTAGAGAAAAGTTAACTTGTGATACTTCTTTTAGTGTTAAATTAACAGCAGATTCCAAATACAGTAACCGTTTTTACATATGATTTGTAGTTCTCGCGATATTTCGGTTAAACACAACGTTTTTTGATATTTTACGAAATTTAAGGTATTTTTTATTGAAAAAGCAGACATAACTATTCCCAGTCCGTTTCTGTAACATTTAGAGAAAAGTTAACTTGTGATACTTCTTTTAGTGTTAAATTAACAGCAGATTCCAAATACAGTAACCGTTTTTACATATGATTTGTAGTTCTCGCGATATTTCGGTTCAAACACAACGTTTTTTGATATTTTACGAAATTTAAGATATTTTTATTGAAAAAGCAGACATAACTATTCCCAGTCCGTTTCTGTAACATTTAGAGAAAAGTTAACTTGTGATACTTCTTTTAGTGTTAAATTAACAGCAGATTCCAAATACAGTAACCGTTTTTACATATGATTTGTAGTTCTCGCGATATTTCGGTTAAACACAACGTTTTTTGATATTTTACGAAATTTAAGGTATTTTTTATTGAAAAAGCAGACATAACTATTCCCAGTCCGTTTCTGTAACATTTAGAGAAAAGTTCACTTGTGATACTTCTTTTAGTGTTAAATTAACAGCAGATTCCAAATACAGTAACCGTTTTTACATATGATTTGTAGTTCTCGCGATATTTCGGTTCAAACACAACGTTTTTTGATATTTTACGAAATTTAAGATATTTTTATTGAAAAAGCATTCATAACTATTCCCAGTCCGTTTCTGTAACATTTAGAGAAAAGTTCACTTGTGATACTTCTTTTAGTGTTAAATTAACAGCAGATTCCAAATACAGTAACCGTTTTTACATATGATTTGTAGTTCTCACGATATTTCGGTTCAAACACAACGTTTTTTGATATTTTACGATATTTAAGGTATTTTTTCTTGAAAAAGCATACATAACTATTCCCAGTCCGTTTCTGTAACATTTTGAGAAAAGTTCACTTGTGATACTTCTTTTAGTGTTAAATTAACAGCAGATTCCAAATACAGTAACCGTTTTTACATATGATTTGTAGTTCTCGCGATATTTGGGTTCAAACACAACGTTTTTTGATATTTTACGAAATTTAAGGTATTTTTTCTTGAAAAAGCAGACATAACTATTCCCAGTCCGTTTCTGTAACATTTAGAGAAAAGTTCACTTGTGAAACTTCTTTTAGTGTTAAATTAACAGCAGATTCCAAATACAGTAACCGTTTTTACATATGATTTGTAGTTCTCGCGATATTTCGGTTCAAACACACCGTTTTATGATATTTTACGAGATTTAAGATATTTTTTATTGAAAAAGCAGACATAACTATTCCCAGTCCGTTTCTGTGACATTTAGAGAAAAGTTCACTTGTGATACTTCTTTTAGTGTTAAATTAACAGCAGATTCCAAATACAGTAACCGTTTTTACATATGATTTGTAGTTCTCCCGATATTTGGGTTCAAACACAACGTTTTTTGATATTTTACGATATTTAAGGTATTTTTTCTTGAAAAAGCATACATAACTATTCCCAGTCCGTTTCTGTAACATTTAGAGAAAAGTTCACTTGTGATACTTCTTTTAGTGTTAAATTAACAGCAGATTCCAAATACAGTAACCGTTTTTACATATGATTTGTAGTTCTCGCGATATTTCGGTTCAAACACAACGTTTTTTGATATTTTACGAAATTTAAGGTATTTTTTCTTGAAAAAGCAGACATAACTATTCCCAGTCCGTTTCTGTAACATTTAGAGAAAAGTTCACTTGTGATACTTCTTTTAGTGTTAAATTAACAGCAGATTCCAAATACAGTAACCGTTTTTACATATGATTTGTAGTTCTCGCGATATTTCGGTTCAAACACAACGTTTTTTGATATTTTACGAAATTTAAGGTATTTTTTCTTGAAAAAGCAGACATAACTATTCCCAGTCCGTTTCTGTGACATTTAGAGAAAAGTTCACTTGTGATACTTCTTTTAGTGTTAAATTAACAGCAGATTCCAAATACAGTAACCGTTTTTACATATGATTTGTAGTTCTCGCGATATTTCGGTTCAAACACAACGTTTTTTGATATTTTACGATATTTAAGGTATTTTTTCTTGAAAAAGCAGACATAACTATTCCCAGTCCGTTTCTGTAACATTTAGAGAAAAGTTCACTTGTGAAACTTCTTTTAGTGTTAAATTAACAGCAGATTCCAAATACAGTAACCGTTTTTACATATGATTTGTAGTTCTCGCGATATTTCGGTTCAAACACAACGTTTTTTGATATTTTACGATATTTAAGGTATTTTTTATTGAAAAAGCAGACATAACTATTCCCAGTCCGTTTCTGTAACATTTAGAGAAAAGTTCACTTGTGATACTTCTTTTAGTGTTAAATTAACAGCAGATTCCAAATATAGTAACCGTTTTTACATATGATTTGTAGTTCTCACGATATTTCGGTTCAAACACAACGTTTTTTGATATTTTACGATATTTAAGGTATTTTTTCTTGAAAAAGCATACATAACTATTCCCAGTCCGTTTCTGTAACATTTAGAGAAAAGTTCACTTGTGATACTTCTTTTAGTGTTAAATTAACAGCAGATTCCAAATATAGTAACCGTTTTTAATTATATTTTGTTTTTATGGAGATAATGGGGTTGAAACACAACGTCTTTGACATGAATTCAAAAAATTACAGTTATGTAACTTGGATAAGAATTATTAATTATTTGTAATGTCAACAACTGATATAAACCAAATTTTTGAAACACACAGTTATAGAACTTAATATCAGTTCAGTTAAAAACAGTTAAATAACCATTATTATGTCGATAATTAATTAATTAGTTCTAATTAATATAAATTATCAATCGCGAGTGACCAATACACATTGATATTTCAACATGGTAGAAACCCATCCCTAGGCAGTGTGTGGAGTATTAGCGGCGTTGTTCATCATCATGCGGCGTTCAATGTAGTCTGTCCTAAAAAAAATATTAACAATAATTCAGATAGATCAATTAATTAGTACAAACTAATAGTAATAGTGTCTTAACTTATAGTTTTAAAACATATTTATATCGCGTATAATTTACACAATATAATTTATAAATATCTTCCCAAAACTAAGAACTAGAAATATTATCGGAACCTCTTTAACAGTTTTATTAAACGGCCGTCGTCATATCCAGAACATCAAACTTTCTTATAAGCGACTTGTAATTGAATTGAATCCAGACCGTAAATGAATTTCGCCAACACAATGAATGTTGTTTATTATGATTTCATAAGATTATCTCTCTGTATCGTCTATAGCGGAGGGGCTATGGCAATATAACAATCCTTGAGTTCTTATTGGTCAGCAACAACTGGGATGGGGGGGTTCTTATTGGTCAGCAACAACTGGGATGGGGGGGGGGGGGGGGGGGGGGTGAAGTTAAGAATTAATTAATTTCGTAAAAAAAGTTAAAGTAAATGGATAAATAAATATTGTTCTTTATAAAAACTTGTGTAGGTCGCGTTGTAATTAACGAAAGTTAATGATTTTTAGCTCATTTAAAGGCCACACATTTCAGCATTATAAATATGTTAATAAATCGTATTAAAACCCAAGTGAAGTTACTTATTAAAGGGATTTCATATAAAATGGCATCGTAATGAGGTCGCGTTGCGATTACGTAACGCCGTGTCCGGCATATTTACTATCAGTTTTATGTGGATTGAAGACCAATATATCATTTGGATTTGTAATTTTTCTTATGAAGTAAGTTTGGTGATTGTCTTATATACTTTTTAATGTACTTTCCAATAACAGAGGCGCGTTATTCTAACCAAAACAATAAACTAAATTGAATAGCGTACGTAACTGATTAATATTTAGTTCTATTGCAGTTGGGAAGGACTTTGTGAAGAATAAATTATTTAGTTGAGTTATTAAAACGCGTTAGTAAATAGGAATCCGGTAAATATTGTCCCCAAGAATTCACAAACTCAATGAAGAACTCGATGTTTAGCTAAAAATCATTGATAATTATATAAAATGATATCCAGCACACCTCTTAAAAACAATAGATACTTAATGCAAAGCAATATGTAAATTGTTACTTTGTTGAGAATAACAAGTTAATGTTTTACAGGTTTAGTTTGTTTTCCATTTAATGTTGATTAAGATATACTAAAACAGCTAAATATACAAAATGTGAGACAAATTAACTACGTTTGGGCTGATTCGCTGATAGCTTTGGGGTTAATAACCACCGATTTGGTGCAATCGTGAGTCTTGTAAATCCCTACCAAGTGATCTCCGAGCTCGAACATCTGGTTCCTCAGCGAGATGATGACGAACTGGGCATCCCTGGTCCGCTCCTTGATGTAGTTGGCAACGATAGACACGTTCCTGTAATCCAAAGCGGCGTCAATCTCATCCATAACGTACAGCGGTGTCGGCTTATAGTGGTGCAATGCGAATACCAAAGCCAAGGAGCTCAGCGTCTTCTCCCCTCCACTAAGGTTGCAGATATTCTTCCAGGACTTCTTGGGTGGCCGCACTGAGAACTGGATGCCCTCCGAGAAGGGATCCAAACTGTCCACCAACTCCAGCTCGGCGTCCCCACCCAGGGTTATCATCTGGTACATCTCTTTGAGTTTATGCGTGATCGTGAGAAAACCCTTCATGAACTCCTCCAGACGCGTCTTCTTCATGGTATCGTGTTCGGTCCTCTTGGCGTCCCGTTCTACCGTAACCGCATCCAACTCGCCCACCCTATCGAGGTACAACCTTTCGTTCTTCTTGTACGCCGCGATGGCGCCGAGATTGGGTTGCCCTGCTTTGATCTTCTCTTCCAACTCGGCGATATCGGCGGACACCGTATCGAGGTCAGCCTCCTCCATCTCTTCCTCGACGAATACAGCGTAGGGCACGGTCTCCTCTCCGTCTATGTCGTTCAACTCCAACCTCGCCAACTCCCGTTTACATTGGCTCACCTTCTGATACAGAACTTGTAGATGTAGTAGCGAGGTTCCTTTTGAGTAATCTGAGTAAATTGATTTAAATAATAAATTAAATTCTGAAATACTGAGTTAAATCATTGTAGTAAGTCTAACTACGTATACTAGTGACTATTATTATGTACGGGATTATTATAATAAATTTACCTGTAATAACAATGGATGGCGTCGTCCCTGGTCCCGTAACACTTTAATATAATCTTTTATGAACGGCCATTAATTATTCTAATGCCACATCTTTATATAATAATACAGATAATATAACAATAATAAACAATTAAGTATTAATAAACTAAACTATAAATAAAAAACATTATACCAGAACGAGTGATAATAATGATAATGAAAGATTAGGCCTAATCAACTCAACTAAAATAATTATATACTTAATGGTGGAGACAGAGCTAGTATATTGTCAGCAGCAGCGGCGCTCTATTACAAAGTTAAAGTAAAAAAATGTCTGGGACGAATGACCGCTGTCTTTTAAGTGAAACCGCGCACACCAATCCAATAATAAGACGGTCAATATATAATTCAACAAGCAAAGGCAATGTATGCAGAGTCGAGCTCAATAACATGTCCTTGTGTGTTGATTAGGCCTGGCGTGGTGTGTGGTTGACCCTGGCCTGGGTTGGTTAGTTTCCATGGAAATATGTTCTAGAATATTAAATGATTTGCCTTGAGTGAACCAAACCAACCACCCACACAATGCTGAAGCACAGCGCATTGTATCCCAGCCGTCCAGCCCAGCCCGGCTGGCGCCTTGTACAATACAATGCAAGCAGCTCAGCTCAATATTGCCTGTAAATTCTCTTGTAAATATTTTCCAACTCAATAAATAATTACACTTGAAATGCACTATAGAGGGGTGGGGAGGTGTTAGCGATGTCGCCAGGCGAATCTGAGTGTTTTTGGTGATCATTTCCTTAAAATATATTTTTTATGCTCTATCTCGTGGTGTCGGTTAGAACGCGCGAAAATGAAAATCGATGCTCATTTTTGAAAAAAATCGGAAGTTATTTCGGTAAATTATGGCTAATTAACGGAAGGGCTTTTGTGTTGGCAATTTATTAATTAATACAACTGAATATTTGGCTGAATTGAAGTTCATTAACCCAGACAATTAAATTTAAATGACAAGTTATTTCGATAAATTATGGCTAATTTTCGGAAGGGCTTTTGTGTTGGCAATCCAATTTAAATGAAAGGTGTTCTTAGGATAATTTGAATTAATAACGACTGCCCTACATAACGGCGCAGTGCACTTAATAACGAGTGCCCTACATAACGGCTCAGTGCACTTAATAACGAGTGCCCTACATAACGGCTCAGTGCACTTAATAACGAGTGCCCTACATAACGACTCGGTGCACTTAATAACGAGTGCCCTACATAACGACTCAGTGCACTTAATAACGAGTGCCCTACATAACGGCGCAGTGCACTTTATAACAAGTGCACTTCATTACGCACTTCATTATGCACTTCATTAGTGCACTTAATGTTATATGCTATATTATATGTTATATGCTATAGTACATGCTATGCGATATGCGGTATGCTATATGTTATGCTATATGCTATGCTATATGCTATTTGCTATATGCTATATGCTATATGCTATGCTATATGCTATGCTATATGCTATATGCTATATGCTATATGCTATATGCTATATGCTATATGCTATATGCTATATGCTATATGCTATATGCTATATGATATATGCTATATGATATATGCTATAAGCAATATGTCATATGTTATGCTATAGTACATGCTATACTATATGCTTTATGCTATATGCTCTATGCTATATGCTATATGCTATATGCTATATGCTATATGCTATATGCTATATGCTATATGCTATATGCTATATGCTATATGCTATATGCTATATGCTATATGCTATATGCTATATGCTATATGCTATATGCTATATGCTATATGCTATATGCTATATGCTATATGCTATATGCTATGCTATATTCTATATGCTATTTGCTATATGCGATATGCTATGCTATATGATATGCTATATGCTATATGCTATGCTATATTCTATATGCTATTTGCTATTTGCTATATGCGATATGCTATGCTATATGATATGCTATATGCTATGCTATATGCTATGCTATATGCTATGCTATATGCTATGCTATATGCTATGCTATATGCTATGCTATATGCTATGCTATATGCTATGCTATATGCTATGCAATATGCTATGCTATATGCTATGCTATATGCTATGCTATATGCTATGCTATATGCTATGCTATATGCTATGCTATATGCTATGCTATATGCTATGCTATATGCTATGCTATATGCTATGCTATATGCTATGCTATATGCTATGCTATATGCTATGCTATATGCTATGCTATATGCTATGCTATATGCTATGCTATATGCTATATTTTATGTTATATGCTATAGTACATGCTATGCGATATGCTATATGTTATGCTATATGCTATGCTATATGCGATATGCTATAAGCTATATGTTATATGTTATGCTATAGTACATGCTATGCTATATGCTTTATGCATTATGCTATGTGCTATGCTATATGTTATATGTTATATGCTATGCTATATGCTATGCTATATGCTATGCTATGCTATATGCTATGCTATATGCTATGCTATATGCTATGCTATGCTATGCTATGCTATGCTATGCTATGCTATGCTATGCTATGCTATGCTATGCTATGCTATGCTACTGCTATGCTATGCTATGCTATGCTATGCTATGCTATGCTATGCTATGCTATGCTATGCTATGCTATGCTATGCTATGCTATGCTATGCTATGCTATGCTATGCTATGCTATGCTATGCTATGCCATGCTATGCTATGCTATGCTATGCTATGCTATGCTATGCTATGCTATGCTATGCTATTCTATGCTATGCTATGCTATGCTATGCTATGCTATGCTATGCTATGCTATGCTATGCTATGCTATGCTATGCTATGCTATGCTATGCTATGCTATGCTATGCTGTGCTATGCTATTTTATGCTATGCTATGCTTGTCAAAATTACATTTTGACAAACATAGCATAGCATACAATTTTGACATTTCATTTTGCAAAAATGTCTTGACATTTGGACATGTCATTTTGCCAAATTGTCACTTTCAAAATGTCTTGCCAAAATGTCATTTTCAAATTGACATTTTGACATGTCATTTTGCCAAAATGACACTTTAAAATTGACATTTGGACATGTCATTTTGCCAAAATGTCACTTTCAAATTGACACTTTGACATGTCATTTTGTCAAAATGTCAATGTGTCAATATGTCACTTTCGAATTGACATTTTGACATGTCATTTTGTCAAAATGTCAATTTCAAATTGACATTTTGACATGTCATTTTGCCAAAATGTCATTTTGTCAAGATGTCATTTTCAAATTAACATTTTTACATGTCATTTTGCCAAATTGTCACTTTCAAAATGTCTTGCCAAAATGTCATTTTCAAATTGACATTTTGACATGTCATTTTGCCAAAATGTCACGTTAAAATTGACATTTGGACATGTCATTTTGCCAAAATGTCACTTTCAAATTGACATTTTGACATGTCATTTTGCCAAAATGTCATTTTCAAGTTGAGTTGACATTTTGACATGTCATTTTGCCAAAATGTCACTTTCAAATTGACACTTTGACATGCCATTTTGTCAAAATGTCAATGTGTCAATATGTCACTTTCGAATTGACATTTTGACATGTCATTTTGCCAAAATGTCACTTTCAAATTGACACTTTGACATGTCATTTTGTCAAAATGTCAATGTGTCAATATGTCACTTTCAAATTGACATTTTGACATGTCATTTTGCCAAAATGTCATTTTCAAGTTGAGTTGACATTTTGACATGTCATTTTGCCAAAATGTCACTTTCAAATTGACACTTTGACATGCCATTTTGTCAAAATGTCAATGTGTCAATATGTCACTTTCGAATTGACATTTTGACATGTCATTTTGCCAAAATGTCACTTTCAAATTGACACTTTGACATGTCATTTTGTCAAAATGTCAATGTGTCAATATGTCACTTTCGAATTGACATTTTGACATGTCATTTTGCCAAAATGTCACTATGTCATTTTGCCAAAGTGTCATTTTCAAATTGACATTTTGACATGTCATTTTGCCAAAATGTCACTTTCAAATTGACATTTTGACATGTCATTTTGCCAAAATGTCACTTTCGAATTGACATTTTGACATGTCATTTTGCCAAAATGTCACTTTCGAATTGACATTTTGACATGTCATTTTGTCAAAATATCAATGTGTCAATATGTCACTTTCGAATTGACATTTTGACATGTCATTTTGCCAAAATGTCACTTTCAAATTGACACTTTGACATGTCATTTTGTCAAAATGTCAATGTGTCAATATGTCACTTTCGAATTGACATTTTGACATGTCATTTTGCCAAAATGTCACTTTCAAAATGTCATTTTGCCAAAGTGTCATTTTCAAATTGACATTTTGACATGTCATTTTGCCAAAATGTCACTTTCGAATTGACATTTTGACATGTCATTTTGCCAAAGTGTCATTTTCAAATTGACATTTTGACATGTCATTTTGCCAAAATGTCACTTTCAAATTGACATTTTGACATGTCATTTTGCCAAAATGTCACTTTCGAATTGACATTTTGACATGTCATTTTGCCAAAATGTCATTTTCAAGTTGAGTTGACATTTTGACATGTCATTTTGCCAAAATGTCACTTTCGAATTGACATTTTGACATGTCATTTTGCCAAAATGTCACTTTCATATTGACATTTTGACATGTCATTTTGCCAAAATGTCACTTTCGAATTGACATTTTGACATGTCATTTTGCCAAAATGTCATTTTCAAATTGGCATTTTGACATGTCATTGTGTCAAAATTTCACTTTCGAGTTGACATTTTGACATGTCATTTTGCCAAAATGTCACTTTCAAATTGACATTGACATGTCATTTCGCCAAAATGTCATTTTGCCAAAATGTCACTTTCAAATTGGCATTTTGACATGTCATTGTGTCAAAATGTCACTTTCGAATTGACATTTTGACATGTCATTTTGCCAAAATGTCACTTTCAAATTGACATTTTGACATGTCATTTTGCCAAAATGTCATTTTCAAATTGACATTTTGACATGTCATTTTGCCAAAATGTCACTTTCAAATTGACATTTTGACATGTCATTTTGCCAAAATGTCACTTTCGAATTGACATTTTGACATGTCATTTTGCCAAAATTTCACTTTCAAATTGACATTTTGACATGTCATTTTGCCAAAATTTCACTTTCAAATTGACATTTTGACATGTCATTTTGCCAAAATGTCAAAATATCATTTTGCTAAATGTCACTTTCAAATTGACATTTTGACATGTCATTTTGCCAAAATGTCAGTTTCAAATTGACATTTTGACATGCCATTTTGCCAAAATGTCACTTTCAAAATGTCATTTTGCCAAAATGTCATTTTCAAATTGACATTTGACATGTCATTTTGCCAAAATGTCACTTTCAAATTGACATGTCATTTTGCCAATATGTCACTTTCAAATTGAAAGTTTGACATGTCATTTTGTCAAAATGTCACTTTCAAATTTACATTTTGACATGTTATTTTGCCAAAATGTCACTTTCAAATTGACATTTTGACATGTCATTTTGCCCAAATTGACATTTTGACATGTCATTTTGTCAAAATGTCATTATGTCAAGATGTCATTTTCATATTGACATTTTGACATCTCATTTTGCCAAAATGTCACTTTCAAAATGTCATTTTGCCAAAATGTCATTTTGCCAAAATGTCATTTTCAAATTGACATTTGACATGTCATTTTGCCAAAATGTCACTTTCAAATTGACATGTCATTTTGCCAAAATGTCACTTTCGAATTGACATTTTGACATGTCATGTTGCCAAAATGTCACTTTCAAATTGCTTACATATGATTTGTAGTTCTCGCGATATTTCGGTTCAAACACAACGTTTTTTGATATTTTACGAAATTTAAGCTATTTTTATTGAAAAAGCAGACATAACTATTCCCAGTCCGTTTCTGTAACATTTAGAGAAAAGTTCACTTGTGATACTTCTTTTAGTGTTAAATTAACAGCAGATTCCAAATACAGTAACCGTTTTTACATATGATTTGTAGTTCTCGCGATATTTGGGTTCAAACACAACGTTTTTTGATATTTTACGAAATTTAAGCTATTTTTATTGAAAAAGCAGACATAACTATTCCCAGTCCGTTTCTGTGAGATTTAGAGAAAAGTTCACTTGTGATACTTCTTTTAGTGTTAAATTAACAGCAGATTCCAAATACAGTAACCGTTTTTACATATGATTTGTAGTTCTCGCGATATTTGGGTTCAAACACAACGTTTTTTGATATTTTACGAAATTTAAGGTATTTTTTCTTGAAAAAGCAGACATAACTATTCCCAGTCCGTTTCTGTAACATTTAGAGAAAAGTTCACTTGTGAAACTTCTTTTAGTGTTAAATTAACAGCAGATTCCAAATACAGTAACCGTTTTTACATATGATTTGTAGTTCTCGCGATATTTCGGTTCAAACACACCGTTTTATGATATTTTACGAGATTTAAGATATTTTTTATTGAAAAAGCAGACATAACTATTCCCAGTCCGTTTCTGTGACATTTAAAGAAAAGTTCACTTGTGATACTTCTTTTAGTGTTAAATTAACAGCAGATTCCAAATACAGTAACCGTTTTTACATATGATTTGTAGTTCTCACGATATTTCGGTTCAAACACAACGTTTTTTGATATTTTACGATATTTAAGGTATTTTTTCTTGAAAAAGCATACATAACTATTCCCAGTCCGTTTCTGTAACATTTTGAGAAAAGTTCACTTGTGATACTTCTTTTAGTGTTAAATTAACAGCAGATTCCAAATACAGTAACCGTTTTTACATATGATTTGTAGTTCTCGCGATATTTGGGTTCAAACACAACGTTTTTTGATATTTTACGAAATTTAAGGTATTTTTTCTTGAAAAAGCAGACATAACTATTCCCAGTCCGTTTCTGTAACATTTAGAGAAAAGTTCACTTGTGAAACTTCTTTTAGTGTTAAATTAACAGCAGATTCCAAATACAGTAACCGTTTTTACATATGATTTGTAGTTCTCGCGATATTTCGGTTCAAACACACCGTTTTATGATATTTTACGAGATTTAAGATATTTTTTATTGAAAAAGCAGACATAACTATTCCCAGTCCGTTTCTGTGACATTTAAAGAAAAGTTCACTTGTGATACTTCTTTTAGTGTTAAATTAACAGCAGATTCCAAATACAGTAACCGTTTTTACATATGATTTGTAGTTCTCACGATATTTCGGTTCAAACACAACGTTTTTTGATATTTTACGATATTTAAGGTATTTTTTCTTGAAAAAGCATACATAACTATTCCCAGTCCGTTTCTGTAACATTTTGAGAAAAGTTCACTTGTGATACTTCTTTTAGTGTTAAATTAACAGCAGATTCCAAATACAGTAACCGTTTTTACATATGATTTGTAGTTCTCGCGATATTTGGGTTCAAACACAACGTTTTTTGATATTTTACGAAATTTAAGGTATTTTTTCTTGAAAAAGCAGACATAACTATTCCCAGTCCGTTTCTGTAACATTTAGAGAAAAGTTCACTTGTGATACTTCTTTTAGTGTTAAATTAACAGCAGATTCCAAATACAGTAACCGTTTTTACATATGATTTGTAGTTCTCGCGATATTTGGGTTCAAACACAACGTTTTTTGATATTTTACGAAATTTAAGGTATTTTTTCTTGAAAAAGCAGACATAACTATTCCCAGTCCGTTTCTGTAACATTTAGAGAAAAGTTCACTTGTGATACTTCTTTTAGTGTTAAATTAACAGCAGATTCCAAATACAGTAACCGTTTTTACATATGATTTGTAGTTCTCGCGATATTTCGGTTCAAACACACCGTTTTTTGATATTTTACGATATTTAAGATATTTTTTATTGAAAAAGCAGACATAACTATTCCCAGTCCGTTTCTGTAACATTTAGAGAAAAGTTCACTTGTGAAACTTCTTTTAGTGTTAAATTAACAGCAGATTCCAAATACAGTAACCGTTTTTACATATGATTTGTAGTTCTCGCGATATTTCGGTTCAAACACACCGTTTTATGATATTTTACGAGATTTAAGATATTTTTTATTGAAAAAGCAGACATAACTATTCCCAGTCCGTTTCTGTAACATTTAGAGAAAAGTTCACTTGTGATACTTCTTTTAGTGTTAAATTAACAGCAGATTCCAAATACAGTAACCGTTTCTACATATGATTTGTAGTTCTCACGATATTTCGGTTCAAACACAACGTTTTTTGATATTTTACGATATTTAAGGTATTTTTTCTTGAAAAAGCATACATAACTATTCCCAGTCCGTTTCTGTAACATTTAGAGAAAAGTTCACTTGTGATACTTCTTTTAGTGTTAAATTAACAGCAGATTCCAAATATAGTAACCGTTTTTAATTATATTTTGTTTTTATGGAGATAATGGGGTTGAAACACAACGTCTTTGACATGAATTCAAAAAATTACAGTTATGTAACTTGGATAAGAATTATTAATTATTTGTAATGTCAACAACTGATATAAACCAAATTTTTGAAACACACAGTTATAGAACTTAATATCAGTTCAGTTAAAAACAGTTAAATAACCATTATTATGTCGATAATTAATTAATTAGTTCTAATTAATATAAATTATCAATCGCGAGTGACCAATACACATTGATATTTCAACATGGTAGAAACCCATCCCTAGGCAGTGTGTGGAGTATTAGCGGCGTTGTTCATCATCATGCGGCGTTCAATGTAGTCTGTCCTAAAAAAAATATTAACAATAATTCAGATAGATCAATTAATTAGTACAAACTAATAGTAATAGTGTCTTAACTTATAGTTTTAAAACATATTTATATCGCGTATAATTTACACAATATAATTTATAAATATCTTCCCAAAACTAAGAACTAGAAATATTATCGGAACCTCTTTAACAGTTTTATTAAACGGCCGTCGTCATATCCAGAACATCAAACTTTCTTATAAGCGACTTGTAATTGAATTGAATCCAGACCGTAAATGAATTTCGCCAACACAATGAATGTTGTTTATTATGATTTCATAAGATTATCTCTCTGTATCGTCTATAGCGGAGGGGCTATGGCAATATAACAATCCTTGAGTTCTTATTGGTCAGCAACAACTGGGATGGGGGGGGTTCTTATTGGTCAGCAACAACTGGGATGGGGGGGGGGGGGGGGGGGGGGGGGTGAAGTTAAGAATTAATTGAATTTCGTAAAAAAAGTTAAAGTAAATGGATAAATAAATATTGTTCTTTATAAAAACTTGTGTAGGTCGCGTTGTAATTAACGAAAGTTAAATGATTTTTAGCTCATTTAAAGGCCACACATTTCAGCATTATAAATATGTTAATAAATCGTATTAAAACCCAAGTGAAGTTACTTATTAAAGGGATTTCATATAAAATGGCATCGTAATGAGGTCGCGTTGCGATTACGTAACGCCGTGTCCGGCATATTTACTATCAGTTTTATGTGGATTGAAGACCAATATATCATTTGGATTTGTAATTTTTCTTATGAAGTAAGTTTGGTGATTGTCTTATATACTTTTTAATGTACTTTCCAATAACAGTGGCGCGTTATTCTAACCAAAACAATAAACTAAATTGAATAGCGTACGTAACTGATTAATATTTATTTCTATTGCAGTTGGGAAGGACTTTGTGAAGAATAAATTATTTAGTTGAGTTATTAAAACGCGTTAGTAAATAGGAATCCGGTAAATATTGTCCCCAAGAATTCACAAACTCAATGAAGAACTCGATGTTTAGCTAAAAATCATTGATAATT